>JAMZEH010000075.1:865000-937500 GCA_024699665.1 Ostrea denselamellosa | reverse complement strand
TTTTCTGACTGTTCAAAGGGTTTGGAATAAATTGACAAATGTTACCTTCATGTTTTTTCTGTCATTTTTTCCTTCCTGACCTCATGATCTGCATTTCATTGTCCTTGTCAATCCAATATCCCCTACGTTTTTTTTTAATAATATATAATATCGGGGGATATGTTGATATTTCGGAAATGCCCATCATTTAAGATATACTCGATGTTTCTGAAATTTTCTCTACAATCATTTTTTAAATTTCCTCTATATGAACATGATAAAGCAGAGTGGGTAAAAGCATAAAAGAACTACCAGACATTATGTTCTGTAGATCAGGGATAATTTAGAAAATGTAACAGAAAAGTTCGAAATTTATCAGACAGAAGGAAAAACCACCGAGACTTTGTTTTCATCTTTTTTTATTTTCAAGCAGTGAATATGACAGTTTAGAACATTAATTTATTTTTAATAAGTTAACGGCTTTTTATTTTTTGGCCACACAGGATACTTCATAAATTTTGTTTTAGATTGATTTTAATCCTTTTTCGCACACAGGTCTTGTAAACATAATCGGACCCGTGGAGATCTGGGTTAGAATAGGTCCTTAGTACAGCTTGCTTCTCATAAGAGGCGACTAAATGGGTCGGTCCTTCGGATGAGACAACAAAAACCGATGTCCCGTGTCTCAGCAAGTGTGGCACGATAAAGATCCCTCCCAGCTCAAAGGCCGTAAGCGTCGAGCATAGGCCTAAATTTGCAGCCCTTCACTGGCAATAGCGACGTCTCCATATGAGTTAAAGATTCTTGAGAGGGACGTTGAACAATATTTAATCAATCAATCTGATGTATATGATATTGCACTTGACACCTTTGTGACCCTTCAGGCCTTTGATTTGTAAACTAAGGGGATGGAGATATGTGACCATGTTCACACCTGCATATTACACTTTTAGCTTTACTTTTTTTTTTCATTTCAGCCATGATTGTTCATCGGAGGTAGAAAAAATATGCGTAATATTGAAAGTACGTGCATAGAATGGGCTTATGATTTCTGGAAATGCTAGTTGTTGACGGTTATGATGAAAATGCAAATCATCTTTATCAGATTTGGTTTTGTTACCACAAAAGGCAATAAATAATGTATAACAGGTACTTTGTATAAAAAGTGTATGGCAGTGAATTTGTTTTAAATATTAATTTATTTACCTATACTGTTTGTTTGTTTGTTTATAGCCGCCTGAGCAATTTTTCAGCTATCCATTACCGGTGACAGGGCTGCAAATTTAGGCCTATGCTCGGCACTCAGGCCTTTGAGCAGGGAGGGATCTTTATCGTGCCACACCTACTGCGACACGGGACCTCGGTTTATACGGTCTCATCCGAAAGACCGGCACCCACGTCCCACGACACCTAGATGTCGAACTTCCACATATGGGAAAAGGCGGTTAGACGTGGCAGCTGCGACACTATGGAATGCATTGCCTGATAACCTTCGTCGGTGTCAGACTTTGAACAGTTTTAAAACGCAATTAAAAACATATCTTTTTAGACTCGCTTATTATTAAATGTCTCAATTTTAATCATTTTCACTTTTACTTAATTTCAAAAAAAAAAATAATAATAAAATCATTTACTTCTAGTACTATGTAACCTGTCTTTTAAAAATTAGTATTTATGTAACCTGTCTTATGATTTATGATGTACAGCGCTTTAGAGCGATTATTTTGATCGAATAGGGCGCTATATAAAATGATTATTATTATTATTATTATAGTGGGATTCGAAACCCCGACTCAAGGATCATCAGATCTTTGAGCCCGACGCTCTAACCACTGCGCCACGCGGGCGGCTTTTACCTATACTAAATTGATATCAAGCTAAATAACCCAAACAACACTTACATACTCAACAATATATAGGAAAATGTATGTATGTTAATGTTTAATGCCCCTTGGCCCCTTATTTAAAGGGACTGGCCTCTTAAAAAACTTGATATCGTTGAAAAGGTCTGAACATTATCTACAACTTTATTTCTATAATGTGTAGCAAAATATTCTTAGTTTTCAAGATGTATAGCATATTCAATTTTAGGGGCCATCCCCTGAATTCCTTGAAGTATCTTAGTGGTTAGAGCGTTCGCTTTGAAAACGGGAGGTCGTGAGTTCGAGCCCCGCTCGTGCCATGGCCGTGTCAAACCTAAGACGAAAAATAGGTAGTGATTGTTCCTTCGCCATACGCTTGGCATTTAGATGTGAGAATCACAGGTCTTTCGGATACGACCTTAAAAACGGAGATCCCGTGTCACTGTAGGCGTTGGCACGTTAAAGAACCCTCACTGCTACGGCCCTGAGTGCTAAGCATAGGTCTAAATTTGTGATACTTCACCTACAGCTGGTGAAGTCTCAATATGTGTAAAAAAAAAATTCTCGACGGGACGTAAAACAAACAAACAATCAATCAATCAAACAATCCGTTGGAAAAGGAAGACCTTAATAATATTTGTTTCCCCAACAATCTGTGTTTGTGTGTGTCTTTTAAATCTTAGAATATGGCTTCCACACCACCGACCATGAATGCCGGGCCAGGACAGATTATAAATATTGATATGTTCAGCTCATAATAAACAATTAGGTGGTATAGAGACTAATTGGTTTAGATATCATAAGTTATAGATATTTTCTTTCATGATAGAAAAATTGTGGCATCAAATCGTAAATTTTTCACATGACAAATTTCGGGTTCTTTTTTTTTTCCTAGTCGGTCTGTATGTGGCTACAGAACACCAACTTCCATGTCGCTTGTGTCATCATCAAATGTATCCTGCAATAGGAAATCAAAGATATCTTCCTCTGACGATGTCAGATCGTTTTCAAGATGTAAATATAAACGTTCGCTGTCTCATTTCCATTGAAACGGAAACGAAACGTGTGGCCCCTGCACACTTTAGAAAACGCCGCGTTCGGGAACTAAATCATTGGCAGAAAAATAATGATCAATCTCAACAATTATTACATAATATTTATATTTAAATTTGAAGTGTTTATTTTAAATCTACCGATGTAGCATTCCCAACGTGTGCATGCCTTTGGCCCTCTCGCTATTTTACTATAGTGATTTCAAAGAAATACTTTGCCTCATATGAATGTTCATTCCAAGCACTGATTAAAATTCATAAAAAATATGTAGAGTCCCGTTGCTTTTATAACTCAAAATTTGGCTCCTTTACAACCTATTGCAGTTTCGCACTCAAATGCCACTACTTTAAAAATTATTACCTACCCTTATAATTTCCTGTGCCAAAAATACATTCTCTGCAATACTTCCTTAGCCCATTATTTATTTCAATCCATGACATTTTTGCTTTTAAATAAAAATTATATCATACCTCATTTCCACCAATCATGTAATATCTACTCGTTTTTACCTCCGCTCTTTCTTGGGTAAACTATATCCGGTGTAAACAATCTGGGGGTTTGCCACTCTTATGCCTATACTTTTATTGTGACCTACCTCAGAATTAGGCAAATTTGTATTTTTTATATACATCATACCTACCAGTGTACATGTGTGAAACTTGAGACCTGGAAGTTCAGTGTCATGAGATTTGTCACCATGTAAATGAGCTGCACCATCTATGGACAGTGACATTCTCAGGAACAAAAGACTCTGGCAATTTGGATGATATTGTGATCTGATTTTTCATTGTAATAAATAAAATGCTATGAAACTTACATGTTTTCGTTTTTCCTTATGTATGAAATGATTTCAAGGCATCATATTGACAATTTCTTCATAACGGTAGATTCTACCCTGATTTCAAGGAGAACCCACAAAATTGGTGAAAACTTAAGGAAAACTGCTAAATATGTAATTTCACAGAAGTCTAAACACCAAATTTTTGTGAGATTAAGAAAGAGATAGCATGTAGGAATCTAATGAATCTAGTGGTTCTTGATATGTTGCCCTTACTGCTGATGTAGGTGAGATACTCTTAATCCCCGATGTGCACTGACCTCGGAAGTGACATGCGACCTCGATTTTTGCGGTCTCATCCGAAGAATCGCCGTATTTAGTCGACTCTTACGATCCGGGTTGTTAGGATAGATCCTCAGTACTCCTTGCTTGTCGTAAGAGGCGACTAAATGGGTCGGTCCGTCGGTTGAGACCGTAAAAACCGATGTCCCGTGTCCAGGCGCGTAGCTGCCAAGTAAGCCCGTAAGCCCGGTGACCAAAAAAAAAAAAAAAACGGAAACAAAATAAATAAATAAATACTCCAGTGGAAGAAAGATATATGTATGTAAGAGAAGAGATCTAGAGAGGGTGTGAAATTTAGATGATGTCAACTAAATTGATACATTCTACAATTTACATTACGCCATCGCATGACGTATCGCAATAAAAAGCTGGGTAGAAAATGTTGACATGGCGGGGAACAAGACAATCAATGATTTGTTTAAAATCATTATCTTCTCAGTCCGTGGTGCCAATCTCAGAGGAATCAAAGTTAGCAGATCAACAATCTTATAGGCCTACTGTTTCTTTTGAATCTACGTCCGCTGCACCTCCGTATCCCGATTTAGAAGATCCAAATATTGATACAAAAGCAAACATCACAAAGGCGGCCATTTTAATCACAGAATGGAAAAATTGTGCAAATACACATTCCCTACTAGGTGAGTTACACTCCTTAATAATATATGTCATTAAGAAATTCCTGGTTTTTTTTTTATCGGACCGAAGTCGAGATGTTGTCAAAGGGGGGGGGGGGGGGGATTATAATTTACTTTTCATGAAATATAGGGAGATGTTGGAAGAAAATTTGGGGGATGGCGATGGTTTATTAAATTACAGTTTGTCCAGGAATTCTACCGTATAGATTTCACCAAATCTATACAAAAGGTCAAAAATACATACAATGTTTAATTTACTAATGTAAAAATATACCCTGTCCCTCGAACACCCCCCCCCCCCCCTTTCCCAGTCTTGATCAACGCACGTTAAACCTGAAAGTATTATTTACATGAGGGATACTTTATAAGTATACATGCGTATATTTCATGTCGATAGCAAATGACATGTACATACAAAAGTAAACAATTAGGTTGCCCCCCTCCAAAAGAAAATAATAATAAAATAAAAAAAAATAAAAAAATAAATAAATAAAAAGACTTAAAGTCGTACAAAATTTTACGAAATTGAACACAACTAAGCAGGAATGGAGAGAAGTAGTTGATATATACTTCTTTTTTATTATTTTGCACAGATTAATTGGGAAAAAACAACGCAAATTCAATTTCCGTTGGCTTGAGATTTACCCATGGATGCGCTACTCCAAATTAGAAGACGCTGCCTACTGTGCTTCGTGTTTTATTTTTGGCCGCACTGAAGCCAAAGAAAAAACTTTCATAACACCTGTACAAGACCGGGCAAATATGTCTACGCATGTCACTCGACACTTGAAAGACGGCGCACAACACCATGTATTTGCGGCAATGGCTGATGATTTTTGTAGAATATACAGACAAGATGATAAGCCAATCACATTCAAGTTGTCTCTGATTGAAGAAGAAAATGTAAAAAAGAAACGACATATCCTTAAACGAATCACTGATGTGATTTTATTATGTGGGAAACAGAATATAGCACTTAGAAGTCACGATGGTAGAAAGAGCAACTTCATTGCAATTCTCCATGAAATCGTTAAAGAAGATGTAATCTTATCCGAACATCTCACCAACATCACTTCAAGGGAAAAATGCACTTCGCCAATCATTCAAAATGAAATCATTGCGATTCTTGGAAAACAAATACTGGACAAACTCGTGGACGATTGTAATGCAAGTGGACATTTCGCATTACTCGCAGATGAAACAACGGATAGATCCACAAAGGAACAGTTATCCATTTGTGTACGATTTATTGATGCAAAACCAGGTGAATTGAGGGAAGAATTCCTAGCATTTGAGGAAGCTGCAGATGGCACAACTGGGGAGGCTTTGGCTAATTTGATTCTGTCGTCATTGCGGAAGTATGGCATAAATATTAATAACATGCGAGCTCGGGGTTATGATGGAGCGGGCAATATGTCTGGGCGTCATCGTGGTGTACAAGCAAGAATTAAGGAGGTAGTCCCAGGGGCAAGCTATGTACATTGTAAATCACATTGCCTTAATCTGGCTATTGTACATAGTTGCAGAGAATAGTCAGTAAGAACAGTTATGAGCACTGTGCAGGATATTGCATTTGCGTTCGATTATTCAGTTAAAAGATTGAACGCTTTTGTTGATGAGCTTGAAGACGATCGTGACACCAAACAGCAAATGGATAAAAGAACTAAACTGCGAACTCTCTGTGAAACCCGCTTGCAATTCTCCATGAAAACCATTCCTGCAAGCATTTTCTGTAGTAGTTCATGCACTGGAACACCTCCAAGAAAAGGGAGACGACAAAGCCGGTCAGCATCTTAATGCCATTCTCTGGTGGGAGTTCATCATTGGGCTCGTTGTCTGTCAACACATCTTACAAGGCACAGTCTACTTGTCGACTTTCCTTCAAAATATAAATTGCAATCTGATAGAGGCAGCTAGGGAGAGTGAGGTTGTAATAACGATGTTTAGAAATGAAAGAGATGACCCTGCAGTATGGGATGCATTGTTTGAACAGGCGTCAGATTTGGCTGGCAAATTTGATATCCACCCATCTATGCCCAGAGTAGCAGCAAGAAAAACACACAGAGCAAATATTCCAGCCAACAACCCTAAGGAATACTGGAAACGTAGTCTGTACTTTCCGTTCATAGACCACATCATGCAGCAGTTGATAGACCGTTTGCTAAGTGGTGAAGAGAAAAACAGGTTTCTGGCACAGTACTTAGTCCCACGTTGTCTTGCTGAGCTTACTGATGATGGATCAGACCAGTTATTTACGACTTTCTCTAGAATTGTATTCGACAACGAACTCAGGAGGTGGAGAACAAAGTGGAACATAGCAAGCTCAAAAGCCTTCATCCCTACAGGACACCATTGAAGTCACCAACAAAGAGCTTTATCCATGTATCTGGACAATGTTGGCCATTCTGCTGACCATGCCTGTATCTACTGCGTCTGCTGAACGTTCCTTCAGCTCACTAAGAAGGGTTAAAACGTACTTACGAAGCACTATGGGTCAGGAAAGATTTTCATCCCTTTCTATTCTTCACATTCAAAGAGATGAAGAATTAGATACAGATAAAGTCGTTACCATTTTCTTATCATTAAAGAACAGATAATTGTAATGAAATGACATGAATTGAATAAAATGTCACCTGAAAAAAACTTTTTTTTCTTGAGTTGTTCTTATCTACCCTTCGTAGTTTATCTCCTCTTTTTTTCAGTTAACATGCATACATTGGGACATAAAGAATTGAAAAGGCAGCTGATTTAAAGACGGAATGCATTTTTGAAAATCATGTCTCTACAGAGATTCCTAAAGTCGTGATTAAACGATACTAATGTAGTCCATTACTGACCATATTTTGTTTTTTAAAAAAGAAGCATTTTAAATGCATTTTAGGGGGTCCTGATTTGCTAAAATCGTTTTCCGTCGGGGGGCTTCGCCGGTATGGGCTTGCACTTCAAAAAGGGCCAGCTATGCGCCTGGTGTCACAGCAAGTGTGGCACGTAAAAGATCCCTCCCTGCTCAAAGGCCATAAGCGCCGAGCATAGGCCTAAATTTTGTAGCCCTTCACCGGTTATGGTGACGTCTCTATATGAGTGAAAGATTCTCGAGTGGGATGTTAAACAATATACAATTAAACATAACCCACTCCATTAGTACTTTCAGTACTTTGATTCGATTAAACCGATTTAAAAAATCCGCGGCTAAAAATAGTTTCCTACGAAACTTATTATACTCATAAATTCTGATATGTTATTTGATATTTTATAGGAAGTGGTATAGAAATCACATATGATATTAGATTGAAATTCAGAGAGACGCATTTAAAAATTAAAACTGATCGCGCAAGAATATGTGAAACATTTTTTCTTAAAGGACTAGTTTCACCCAACAAGCAGCAGAGCGTGCGAGAGCGAGAGGAACGCGGAAGCTAAAAAAGAATATATGTAACCCGTCGGTAGAGCACTAATTACTATGGAGTGGGTTTTCATAATTTAATCTCGTTAGAAAAAACCTACAACATTCATACAACATACTTAACATTCATACTTTACATACAATCAGTTCACTAACAATGATTTTACACATATATATATATAGATACTTAGAAAGTAATAAATTAAATAATAAGTCATATGCAAAACCTTACCAGCCTACATCCCTATTGTTCTAGGTGTTGACACCTTGATGGCGAGTGCGGGAATAGTGCTGTTAAAGTGTTAGTGAAAAGAACTCACTCTCTCTCTCTTACACCCTATCTCTCACTCCACACTATCACGTGACACATACAATGAAACTAACTACAGGTAAACCTGAGAGGCGGATCAAACCAACACCTGGCTACATATTCCCCCTGCCAGGAGAAAATGGCTCCTGACATTACCTAGACAAGGATACCAGGGCATGGGCAAAATACCATAATACATCAGTAATGACACTGATGAAGAACAGACTTCATTGCTGTTGTCATTATAATATATACAAAGTAAAAAATCACAAAATTAATTTGAAGTATGTAACTTCATAAATATGAACAACATAAACACACAGACAAACTACGCTACGCAAGTGTCCCTTACTAAGAACGTCTAATCCGAACTTACACCAATGTCTCTAAATAAACACATTTCGAATCAACATTCTGCACATACTGCCACTCTCCATATCGTTCTGGCGGTCGACGAACTCTACCACTTCTCCTGGGAGGTGGTGTACTAAAACTAGGCGAATTAACTGAGGCTCTTGAAGACGGAACTGTGGAATAGTGAGTTGATGTTTCATGTAAAGAGGACAAAGGCTCTCGTCGACGACGGCGTTGAGGGATTATATACACTCCTCTGTCATTCTCGTCTGACGATTCCGATTCAGAAGAACTCTGGGATGAATCACATGAAGCTACAGGAGCTGGATGCTGTTGTTTCTGTTTGATCTGTTTGGAAACTAAATTAGAATCAAAATTAGTCGGAATGCAATTAAAAGGCAACAGAAAATTTCTATGGAGGGTACGGGTAGATCCCTTCCCGTCCTCACGTTTTACAACATAAACAGGAATATCTGAATTTGGTATTTTTGAAATAAAATGAACTTCTCTATCCCACTTGTCTGCAAGCTTATGTTTTTCCTTAAAACCTACTTTTCTAACTAGAACTCTATCCCCAATTTCTAACTTAGAATTTTTCACTTTCCTGTCATAATTTTCCTTGTTTTTGTCCGAAATTCTCTGTGATTCTTCAGTAGCAATCTTGTATGAATACTGTAGTCTATCTTGAAGTTTCCTAACATATGACTGATGATCTCTGGATCCTTCGTTTCCTGGCTCAATTCCTAAAAATGCATCTACTGACAAGCGTGGGTGCCATCCAAACATTAGAAAATGTGGTGAATACCCAGTGGCATCATTTTTAACTGAATTGTAAGCATGCACCAAGGATGATACGTATGATTTCCAATCTGATTTTTCATCTTCCTCTAAAGTACTTAACATTTTGATGAGAGTTTGATTAAACCTTTCTACTGATCCGTTGCCCTCAGGATGATACGGGGTCGTTCTGGATTTTTTTACGTTGGCTATCATGCAGAATTCTTTGATGACCTTGCTTTCAAAATTCCTCCCTTGGTCACTATGCAATCTGTCAGGAAAACTATAATGAACTATGAAATTTTCATATAAAGCTTTAGCTGTAGTCGTTGCGAGTTGATTTTTACAAGGGACCGCACAAGCATATCTAGTAAAATGGTCTGTCATTACAAGAATATTTTCAAATCCACCTTTGCTTTTCTCTAACGACAAAAAATCAATGCAAAGAATATCTAAAGGCTTGGTCGAAGTAATTGGACAAAGATCTGCTCTCGCTCTGACAGGCGTTTTGCTTCTAATACATCTTTCACAACTCTCAACTCTTGCTTTAATATCTGCCTCTAAGCCTGGCCAATAAACTCTCTGCCTAACTAACCAAACGGTTTTCTCAATGCCTGGATGTCCTACTTCCTTATGTAATCCTTGAAATATTACTTCCTTAAAGTGATCTGGTAAACAAAGCTGTAAAATTTTTTCTCCATCTAGAAATGAATTCCTGTACAAAATATTATTAATGATCTGAAGTTTCTTCTGTTCCCTAAGATATCTCTGAACTTGTTTGGTTTCTTTCCTACCCTTCTCTCCCTGTTCTAAAATCTCTATGACCCTGGCTATGGTTTCATCTTCTTTCTGTTCCTTCCTCCAATCAACATCTGACATATCTGTAGCTGTAAAGGCATCGTCTAGTGGAAAATTCTGCGATAAAGTTTCTGCAGCTGAAATATCTAGAGATGCTGAATTACAAATGGCTTTAACTGAGTCCGAAAATAAACAAGATTTTCTAGAAAGTGCATCTGCATCGGAGTTAAACTTTCCTGGTCTGTAAGAAATGCTGAAATTGTAATTCGCAAGTGCGGAAACCCATCGATGACTTGTTGCATCTAATTTAGCCTTGGACAACACATATGTCAGTGGATTATTGTCGGTTATCACTTCAAACTGATTGCCGTATAAGTAATCATGAAATTTGTCAGTGATCGCCCATTTCAGAGCCAAAAACTCTAATTTGTGAGCCGGGTAGTTTCGCTCTGCGGGTTTTAACCCTCTACTTGCGTACGCAATTACCTTCTCCACCTTGTCGTGTTTCTGATACAACACTGCTCCCAGTCCATAACTGCTGGAATCCGTATGTACAATGAATGGCTTGGAGTAGTCTGCATAGGCTAATACCGGTGGCTGTACAAGTAAATCCTTGATCTTTTCAAAAGATTCCTGTTGAATATCCTCTCATTTCCAAGCTGGTTTATGCTGCTTCTTCTTAGCTTTCTTGGCTGTACTATGTCCCTGCAGTAAAGAATTTAATGGTTGTACAATCCTAGAATAATCTTTAATAAATCTACGATAGTACCCTGAAAATCCTAAGAACTGCCGTAATTCCTTGATATTCTGTGGGGTTTTCCAGTCTTTTACTGCTGATAATTTCTCGGGATCTGCTGCGATTCCATGTTCTCCAACAACATGTCCTAGATATGTCACAGATGATCTGAAAAATTCACACTTGGTTGGCTTAAGTTTTAGATTATGCTCTGACAATTTTCGAAAGACAGATTCTAATCTACTTATGTGGTCCTCAAATGTTCTAGAAAACACCAAAATATCATCCAGAAAAATAAGACATTCTTTCAGCAACATATCTCCCATACATTTCTCCATCAGCCTCTGGAACGTGGCTGGAGCATTTGTCAGGCCAAAGCTCATGCGGTTGCATTCATAAAACCCAAAATTTCCAACAGAAAAAGCTGTCTTCGGCTTGTCTTCTTCAGCTACGGCAACTTGCCAATATCCTGAACGCAAATCGAGTTTGGAAAAGAATTTAGAACCTGACAAAGTATCCACAACATCATCAAATCTGGGAAGCATGTACGCATCTTTGCGAGTTCTAGAATTTAGAATTCTGTAATCTATACAAAACCTTAAACTGCCGTCTTTCTTTTTGACAAGTACCACATTCGAAGAAAATGGACTATCTGATTCCCTAATTACCCCTGTTTTCAGCATATCATGGATGTGTTGCCGAATTTCATCATACATTCCAGGTGGAATCTTACGATAAGGCTGTTTAAATGGTCTATCATCCTCTAACACAATTTTGTGTTCGACAATATCTGTTTTGCCTAAGTCATTAGAATCTTTAGAGAAGACATGACTCCATTTGCATAGAACATCAGAGAAAAGTTCATTCTGTTCAGTAGTCAAGTTTTTCATATCTGTCTGAACATTTGGTAAAGACAAATTATGCTCATGATTCGCAGTACTACCAGAATGTTTCTGGGATAGCAAGTTATCCACAATCTTAACCTGACTAAGTTGGCACATCTCTGACTTGGGTCTGATAGTAATACTCTTAGCAGTAATGTTGCAAATTTTGACTTGAATTCTACAACTGCTAGTCTTAGTATCTACCTTGACTACTCTTGGACAAACTATGTAGTTTGACTCATTCTCAAAGCTTTCAGTAATAAACTGCATATTCTCACCCTGAACACCTCTAACCAGACCTTGCACTACATGAGATTGGTATGGCTCCACAACAACAGGCTTTTTGTTCAGTGACCGCACACAGTAGGATCCTCTCATGCTTTTGACTGCTATCTTCCAAGCTAGCGGAACATCTTCAACATCTGAAACAAAATCTTTGTAGAATCGTATAACATTTGTTCCCAAAATAACAGGGCATTGCACATTGAACTCATTGTCTGGTACCACTAGAATAGGTACATACAGTTCTTGTTCACAAAGTAATGGTATGCTAACACAACACTCTGCATAACCAAGGTAAGGTAACACAGAACCATCTGCTACAGACACTTCAAGTGAACTTATGTCTCGTAACTCTGGTTTGTCAGTCAAAGTATTGTAACCTGACAGTGATATGGTGCTGACCATAGATCCACTGTCTATAAGTGCTAACATAATCTGATCTTGGATCATTATGACACTTTGATTACTTTCACCCACTAATTGACAACTTTGTTGGCCATAAGATTCACCAACCCTTGATTGGCCATCAGCAAGGGTGGTTAATCTTTTGACTCATTTTGTTTTCCAAACCTTTTCTGTCTACCATTACCTCTGTATCCTCCACTTTTATATCCACTTGGGTGATGTTCAAGTCTCTCGAGAATTTTGTTGAACTTGTCATCCATTTTAGTTTCTATCTCACTAACCTTAGCATCCAATTTTCTTTCAAGTGCAGACAACCTTTTCTCTGTCTCATCTGTACCAGTTGTCATAACATGATTGTGAACTCTCTTCTGTTTGGGTACATTTGTACTAAGATCACCTGATTTTGATTCTCTCAGTGTACTTACACTGCTGATGCTGATTTCCTTTTCTACCTGTCTAATTTCTCTAAGCAATTGATCATAATTTTGAATTGTGTCATACTTGTGTCTTGTCTGAGATTTGAGCTTTTCACAGTGTAAGGATGTCCAAAACTTGTGTCGCAAAAGATCATTTTTGGCTTCTTTGAGCAAATGCTTATTGTCGATAGCTGTTTGTAAAAGGGATTCTATTCTGCAACCAAAAGATGTAACGTTTTCATTGGGCATTTGAAAAGAATTGAAAAACTCCTGCATTATCATGCCATTGGTAGAAATATCTGAGAACAATGCATCAAGTTTATCTAAAACTTCTTCTGTAGTAGCTCTTTCACCTAAAGGAATCAACATTTTCCTAGCTGTACCTCTCAAGGATCGACGAATTGCTTGCAATAAATGACTAGAACTTACCTCTGGATCACTCTGTAAACATCTGATTTCAAATCTCCATTCTGAGTAACTTACATCTCCTTTCTGAGGTTGTTCATCTCCAGAAAATGGTGGAATCTTGGGAATTACCTCCGATGAAATAATATGCGAATGATTATTCCTACTAGTAAGTTCTACTCTCTGATCACCAGGATTTGTTAGATTCATGTTGATAGTATCTGACAACTTAGCTCTACCTCTTCCAGCAAACAATATCTTGGGTATTGCTCCTTGAACACCAGCAGGTGTGCTTGTCTTTGGTAATATATCATACTTACCACTTGCTAGTAACTTCTGGATCATAGCTTCCTCTGTATTCACATCCTCACCTCCTTCCGCACCTTCACTTTGCATACTTACACCTGACTGCAGCAGCAGACAAAAACACGCAGACAAAATCACGAACTGCAGTATAAAGTAGCAAGTATCGGTACGCGAAAGAAATGTTCGACTCGCTGCGCATAAACAAACAAACATTTGCAAACAAGTAATTCTCACAAACTAGTGAGCACCTCGTGACATTTGATATGTCGATGTAAACCAAAACATTGGTACATTACACAAAAAGGACTAAGTTGTGTATAAAACAAAACTCTGAGGTAGTGTAGGACGTAGGGTATATATGAAAAATATTTCCCCAAAAATCTATGCATATAGGACTATTGGGCTGAATAACTTCGGGAATTCTTATCCTGCAAGACTTACAACACCACCAATCTGTGACTATGTTAACTGTCAGATAACCTGATATCAACCAGTAAAGAAACAGCAACTCCCACTTATGAGTCTGGTACACTCTGAACTTACTCACTTCCTCGCCGTTCAAAGGTTATTACTGGTCTGTTAATATAGTGCATATTAGATTGAATGGTCTTTCTACTCTAGTATCAGACAGTGTTGTTATCAACATGCAGGTAAAGTGAGCTATCTCCTAACCCGATGTGCAAATATATCATTCCTAGCACAATAAATACTAGTCACTAAACATACACAGCATATGAAACATAAATCAAAAAGTCACAAACTTATCGCAAATGCTGACGATGACAAACTGCATGCACAATGTAAACAAATTGACATTACATGAACAAAACAATGACAAGACAGATTGACAGCACAGTAATACAACAAAACATCAAAATAAATAAATAAATTGTCAAAGAATTGGCAAAATTTTTAATTACCAGTACTTAGAATCAAAGTATTCCAGGTCAATTTATCACAAATTGCAGTTCCTCGTGTGAACGGGTAACTTCCGGAATGATGGGTATTGAATACGTCGTACGGAAAATAGTTTGTAACCGAACTTCGGGTTTGATTCGAGCTCGACGGAATCCTGTGACGTCACAACGAAAATTGTCGATGGCCACCACTCGGCACAAGTCGGTAATAATCGTAATTCACGTGCGCACAAGAATCCTGAAATGGCGGATCCTAGAATTTTCACAGCTAGCTGACTATGCAATTTTTTTCTTCTTCACGGCACATACACACACAACGCAATATAAATTCAATCACTGCAGTTGATTCAAATGAATATTCAATGATGAATGGACTTGCAGAAATAGTAGAGATAGGGTATACTCGAAGTATGGTGAATTACAACGAATTTCTTAGTGTAGACTGGCTCCAACTTGACTTGAAATTAAGGAACGTGGGCGCCAATGTAACCCGTCGGTAGAGCACTAATTACTATGGAGTGGGTTTTCATAATTTAATCTCGTTAGAAAAAACCTACAACATTCATACAACATACTTAACATTCATACTTTACATACAATCAGTTCACTAACAATGATTTTACACATATATATATATAGATACTTAGAAAGTAATAAATTAAATAATAAGTCATATGCAAAACCTTACCAGCCTACATCCCTATTGTTCTAGGTGTTGACACCTTGATGGCGAGTGCGGGAATAGTGCTGTTAAAGTGTTAGTGAAAAGAACTCACTCTCTCTCTCTTACACCCTATCTCTCACTCCACACTATCACGTGACACATACAATGAAACTAACTACAGGTAAACCTGAGAGGCGGATCAAACCAACACCTGGCTACATATATTTTTGTTTAAAGAAGTTTGTTCAAGATAGGCTGTTTTTATACTGGATACACCACAAGAAGGAATCGTGCACAAGTAAGCTGTAAAATATGAATGATTTCACCGTCTTCTCTACAGTAATGAGTATTGTTCTCCAGAATTTCCTCTGAACTGGAACCAAGAAGGATCGACCAAAAATTTACTTTGTTTTGTATATTTGGTCAGTAAAGAAAGTAGTTACAGAATATTTGTATTTTATGGATCGCTGGGCCGGGCCCTGTCACGCATGATTGTTGTTATTTTTAATGGATTTATATAATATAGTAAAGTTTTCTTCTTCCCAATAATGGCCACCATCAACATGCTGATTATTTTGCCATATAATAAGATTCTTTAAAATCTCGCCATTTCAAAGCGAAATATTTACATTCATTGGGTCTTTTCACTTGTATTTCTATTGAAATTGACATTGGTTTCATCTGGGGCAATGAATGCCTGTCAGTTGGAAACTTGGTATCCGGTCTTTAGCATCACCCAATCCGCGTAAGAATATCTGCCTACCAGGAAGTACATTGTTGATGTACATAAAGGAAAATAACAAATTTGTTTAACAGTATGGATGCATAAATAAAATAATACAAATAAAAATATATAATTATAGCAAATAAAAGAAGCCCAGCTTTGAATTGTCATCAGATGACTTGTTATTTGTGCTTTTAAAATATTTTTATGGACTATTGTACCATTGGTGACGTCAACAGGGTGTGTTGGCTGTTCCTTTAAATTAGCTTACATATGTTTAGGATATGACATTTTACAATTTAATATTTTATACTTGATTATTAATTCAAAAAACTACAAAACAATGTAAATACAAACAATGTAAATACAAACAATAAAATGTCTTTTTTGGTGTTTCATTGGGTGATAGCTACTGTCATTGCAGTAAAAAATTTCATAAATCGCTTGCATTTTTATTGCAATGCTAGCTACTGTCATCACCCAATGAAACACCAACGAAAGCATTTTATTGTTTTAATGAATTTGTTATACATCCAATCAAGAATTTTTCACTCATATGAAGACGTTAGCAGTTGTTTTAGATGTAAAATATGCTCAGGGTGATTGTGGACATAACTCGCATCTGCTTTAATCAATTTACCTGTGAACAGGTAGTAATAAGATTTGTGCACTCTCTCTCAATATATATATATGTGTGTGTGTGTGTGAGAATAGGAAAAACATCTTTCGAGCCTAAAATACAGTTTTGTTATGGTTGATAATATTCAAATTCACTATCCTCTGTGATATGATAGGAAAGCACAAAGTGAAAGTCTGGAAATTCCATAAAGACCGAACCAAAATTGTCATCCTGTGCAAATACATCGGAAAAAGGGGGCAGCCGGAGCAGAACCCCACACTTTTCAGATAAAAATACTATCAATTATGCAACTACCTCTTTTACAAAACATTAGTTATGGAATAAATGTAACCAATTTCATTTAATTACATGTATATACCAATAAAGGTAAAAAAAAAAAAAATGAAATATTTTCCACTTTGATATGTCTCCAACATCAACTTCATACGACACACAAAGTGTCTGTGGAAGTGTAAAATGTGTGCAATAGTGTCAGAAAGTAGTTGTCCAGTAGCGTGATCTCCATATTTTATTTTTAGGAGAGAAAATGACTGTTTCAGAATGTGTACAATAATATTTATTATAAAAGTTAAGGAAATGATTAAAAAATATATGTATTGAAAATTTAACCCCCCCCCCCTTTCTTTTTTTTTTCTTTTCTCTTTTTTTTTTTTCATTATGCATTCTAAATCAATGAGCATGTCAGCATGCTAGAAGTTTCTTTTTGAAATACATGTCTATATTGAAACATTATTTGAATAAAAATTGAAGTCTTTAGGCTATATGTTTATAATTTTACATGCAAATGAAAGCGAATTCATGCAGTACAATAATCGCACTCTCCAGATTTACCCTCCCTAGTTAAATTTTGGTAGGGTAAATCCAGAAAATTAGTATTGTGGTATAAAACATTGATTTGGCATAGTATACTCTGCAAAAAAAGAAACGCATAGCCCTTTTGAAATTTTAAAAATGCAAATTATGTATTTTACCAGGTAAACTGAAATGGTCAATTGAGTAATTGATTTTTTACAGGTAAGTATGAAACTTTAAAGGTCTGTTCATTTGATTTGGCTCTCTGCCAAATTAGCTCGGCGACTCTCCAAAATTGCACATCACCTCTATCGCCATGGAATTTGTCTTACGTTTTTCACGAGAACTTTGTGCTTAATTCAACCACTACATTAAAGCGTATAAAAGGACGAAGTTTGAAGCTTGAATTCATCATAACGTTAAAATGCTGCCATGCCAAGGTTGGACCCTGCTACTCGAAATATCGTCATTGGCCGTCTCCAGGCCGGAGTATCCCAAAGTGAGATTGCACGAACTGAAAACGTAAATCAGAGCACAATTTCTCGGCTGTGGAACAGATTCCAGCAGACTGGCTCTACTAATGACCGACCGAGGAGTGGGCGACCTCGCATTACGACTCCTGGACAAGATCGCTACATCCGGGTCTTTCATCTACGGAATCGAACCGTTGCTACAACAGCTACTGCAGTCGGAATACCTGGATTGAGAAGAATCAGCTCGCAGACAGTCCACAACCGACTTCGACAATATGGCATTAGACCCAGAAGACCGTATTTTGGAGCAGTTTTGACACCGTTACACAGACGAGAAAGAGTCCGATGGTGCAACAGATTGAGGGGCTGGACATTCCGCAACTGGCGTAGAATCTGGTTCAGCGATGAGTCCCGTTTTCTGCTACAGAAACGTGATGGAAGAATCCGTGTATACCGGCGCAGGAATGAACGTTTCTCTTCCTCGTGTGTCCAAGAAGTGGATAGCTTCGGTGGAGGTAGCGTCATGATGTGGGCGGCGATCTCTAATGACCGTAAAACAGAACTGGTACATGTCCCGGGCAATTTAACGGCTCAAAGGTACAGAGACGAAATTCTCCAACCTCACCTTATGCGCGTAATTGACCGACAGAGGGAGTTATTCCAACATGACAATGCTAGGCCTCACACAGCCCGCTTAACAATTGACTACCTTCAGCAGAACAACATTAATGTGCTACCATGGCCTTCCAAATCACCGGATTTGAATCCGATTGAACACTTATGGGACCAACTGGATAAACGTGTGCGCCTGCGCCAACCTCCGCCTCAGACCCTCGATCAGCTCCGTCAAATGTTACAACAGGAATGGCGAACAATTCCACGCAATAACGTAAGAACATTGATTGACTCTATGCCAAGGAGATGTAGAACTGTGTTGGCAGCTCGAGGTGGTCATACACGGTACTAACTTAAACGTGACAGGAAGTGTTCTTAACTGTGATGATCTGACTTTTTTTTCACCAATATCTAAGGTTGGGACTGTAATTTTTTTCAATTGAAACAATTCTAGTGAATATCTACATTTTTTATTGTAAAATCATAATTCAAAATGCATCTACTAAAATCTTAAAAAATCCATTATGCGTTTCTTTTTTTGCAGAGTATATATTAACATGGCATATACATTTTCAATATTTGATTTATTAAAACTGTAATATCATTGTTGTTAAAAGTTATTAATATAATACCTACTTCTTGTGATATTTTTATCACCACTGTCATAAGCAAAATTAAATGTCCCCCCTCCCCTTCAAATCGACAACAACATCAAATTAAAAGTCAGAGGTTATTTTATTGGCGTTGGTTAAAAAATTAAAAATCCTGTATTGTTTTACTACGTAGTTTAAAAAAAACCCATTCATGACATGTAATCCAAATGCATACAGAGGTTGTCATAATCTGTCTGGAATTACCTGAACATATCGTTATGGCTGTAACAGAGGGTTCTTTAACGTGCCAACGTATTAGAACTGCCACTCTTTGGACTGTTTATTTCAACTATCAGTTGAAAATAAATAATCTAAAGTGTCGGTAAGCGCAATTCTGCGTTGCAGCCAATTTACGTAACTGACTTACAAAATTAAAATGTACTATACAGCAGATTTCCTGTAAGTGTCTCTTTGTAGCATTTTTAAGTCACAGGTCATAGGTGCTTGGGTCGCGGACAATGTTAATGAAGTCTATATTACTTATCGAGGAAATTTTAACTCTGATCCTGACATTTTTGTCCACTACAGTTTTAGTTTTTTCTAATTAATTATGCTTATTATACACTAATATGAACAAAAATTTTCAATTCATAAAGCTTTTAAAAATTAAAAAAAATATAGTAAATGAAACAAGGCTTGCAACTACCCTGGCCCCTTCCGTAACCCATGAGAAGAATTCAGCCGCAAAAATCACTAATTCGCTGCTTACCATCAAAAAGCGAGACGTATCCAATTCCAAAAAATCCACTATAATCATCCATTTCCATTTACTACCAAAATTTGCAACATATGTATTTTTTCCAAGAACTCTTCCAGTGCTGTTCATGATGTATTTAATGTCAAATTTTAAAAAGACAATGAGGAATACAGAAAATGCACCATGCCATCCGGGATTCCTGATAGATTTTTTTATGAGTTCGGTAAAATTCAAAATGTCTGGCAGTATTTTACAGACTGTAAAAAAATAAATAAATAAAATGTTCTCGGAAATAATTAAAGATAAATATCTTTTTATTAGTTTATTAGATAAATATTTCAATAAAAGCCAATAAATAATTAAATGAATGCTTAAAAACATAGTTTTTTCAAAATACGGATATTGCGGGTTCTTTTACACATGTAAGACTATTTCCTGTTTGAATTTAACATCCTCGATCATGTGGCCAATCAAATGGAATTGGACAGCTAAAAGAAAAGACACAGACAGAAAATGACCATGACTTTGACTATGAGACAGGCATTGACTCTGACATTGAACAGACAGAAATTTAATGACAAATCCATTGCCCAAACTGATTGAAATGGAATAAATTTACAACTTTTCATTTATTTTTATTTAGCTTCTTGTAAAACAACAAATGTCCAGTAAATTTTACAATTGTCCGGTAAATTTTCAATATTTTTTAACTAGTTTCGGGGACTCTGGGAATACAAAGATGATTTTTACTGAACTACATGTGTATATCAATGTTAGACCGGAACTTGGACAGTTTAAATTATCAGTAGGTAGATGAAGTCTCTATATTGTTATGTGAGACCAGGAGTCCAGGCAGTAAATTAGCAGTAGATATATAAATTCTCTGTATTGTTACATTGGAAGAAGAAAGTGTCTATTCAAAGTAGTACATAAGATGAATTCTCTATTTTATTATATTTTTTTTTACAGGTGAAAATACTTGGATGTGGCATCATAAAGGGTGAGGAAAGGAAAACGTGTGGTAGTATAAACAGCTGTGTCATTAATTATTAAGATATCATGAATTTAGAATGTTCAACTCCCCAGAACTGACAGCTTTCAGCGAGTTTTCATGATTTGTCATCAGGCGACTGTGTATCTGTAAATTTTTCATATGTTTTAACTCATCTGAGCTGAAAACTCAAGATAGTTTTTTGTCTGGCGTCTGTCTATCTGTCCTGAAACTTTTAACATTTTCAACTTCCTCTCCAGAACTTGTTGAATTTCAATCAAACTTGGCACAAATCATCTATGGGTGAAGAGATTCAGTTTTGTTGAAATAAAAAAGTCATGCTTCTGTCAAAGTGGAAATAATGAAGAAAATATGAAAATAGGATGGGGTCATTTATAGAGATGCAACAATTTGCTGAGATGCATAGAAATCCGCGATCCTGTCAGCCAAAGTGATTCTCATGTCACAACTAAGCAAATTCAGTTTGGTTCAACATAAAAGACTAAAATGTGTACAAGTTACATATTTACTTCCTTAATTTTCAACGGCACCTCTGCTTGGCTAGCAAACATCCAGTCAACACTTAGGTGCAAAATGGAGTAGCATAATGACAAACTAGTGCCCATAGATCCTCTCGAGTCGCTTAGATCTGAAGAATGGGAATAGTATAACAAAAGATTTTTAAAAAAATTACTGCTGGGGTTTTATTAATCCCAATGATCTGATGTAATCTTGTAATGAGTATCACAGAGTAGCTATATAATTTCTTGAATCAAAGCATTATATGCTTTTAAAATTTGTATTTAATTTCCAGATTCTCCCATTTCTAGCAGTTTCTCAAAGCCTTACGCTATTAGAATACAATTTGAAAAATTATGTCAATTTGATTTAGTCAAGAATGTTTGAAATAGTTTTTTATTATTATTTTGATACTTTAAATTTCACTAAAGTGTGGCCTTTATATTATCTATAGAGTTGAAAGATTAAAAGTAATTGTTGAATAACCAAATTACTCTTCAAATACAGTGAGCTTGTAAATTGAATTGAAAACAACTGAATCAGATACGTCAAAAATCGAAATTTGAGTCGAACCAGAAGTTGATGAATTGCTGCAGCGCTAGTCATTAAAAATAATTCTCAAGGACCACTCGGCCACGGAGGCCCCAATATCATTAATATTATTTTAATATTTGAAATTCCACTAAAGTGTGGCCTTCATATTATCTGTAGTGTTGAAAGATTAAAAGTAATTGTTGAATAACCCAGTTACTGTTCAAGTACAGTCAGCTTGTAAATTGAATTGAAAACAACTGATTCAAATAGATGTCTGAAATTGAAATCAAGTCAAATCCGGAAGTTTGTGAATTGCTGCAGCCCTAATCATTAATCAATAAACATTTTCTTAAAGACCTCCTTGTCCAAAAAGTTGAAGTTAACATTAAAGCTTTGAAACATAATGTGGATCTATTTAAGTTTGTTGAAAGTATGGCCTCTGGGAATAGAGTTGGATTACAGTAAGGAATCAAAGTTTTACATGTGCTTGTATTTTAAAAATCTTCTCAAGACAACAGAGCCTTGGTTAGTTGCGTTAATAGGCAAGGATACTGCGGTAGTGTAGATTCAGGTTTATTCAAATCATGGTCCCTGGGGGTAGGTTGGGACCACAGTACTGAAAAGGGGATGAAAGATTTGTATGGTAATATAAAGGAAAGATTTTCTTCTCATCAACAGTAGAGCCATGATTGGTCATAGTACTATAAAAAAAAAAATACTGAAAGCAATTACATACTTAAATTTTTGATATATTCAAGTTTCACATCCCTTTTCCTACCTTTAATGGGGTGGACCTAAGGATGAGACTGCAAAAGTAAGGCCCTGTGTACAGCAGGTGTGGCACCATGAATTCCCTCCCAGCTTAAAGCCGTAAGTGCTGAGCATAGGCTTAATTTTGCCGCCCTTCATCGGCAATGGTGACATCTCCGTATGAGAGGGATTTTACACAATACAGCCAATCAACCTTTACCAGGCCCTGGGCATCAGGGGCCCGTTTTACAAAAGGTCATAAGTCTTAAAATTAGTCATAAGACATAGCTTATGATGTACGTCAGTTTTACAAAGATTTAGGATTTGTGACTTCCGATGAAATTCAGTCGTAAGTCTACATCTTGCCACTTTATTTATTACATTGCGTCACTTCCTCTGATAACTTCGTCACACAAAAGGTGGCTACGTGGATCAAACAAAAGTGACAGGTGTGTGTCAAAGATCCATTGAATTTACGTATTTCCACATAAACCATACCTTTTTCCAATGACTATATCCATCATATATATATATATATATATATATATATATATTATATGCATGATCATATTAGTCTTATTTCAACACACCCCTTCCCAAGCACTGCATACTGCATGACCAAACTTGTACATAAAACTTCACACATGGGTAATTCTTCAACTTGACCAACAAATGCTGTCCTTATACTTGTAAATTGAACATGGAATTTCTAACCATCAATCCCCTCTAGTTGGTAGATTTATACCTTATACCTATTATTAGTATTTACATGAAAAAGAAATGGTGTTGCATTTTTCTCAAATAAAATTGTGAGTAAATTTATTAATACCCTATAAACTTTCTCCAGTCTGCCCCATCAGCTATTAATAAACTGCAACGATTAATTTCTAACTGAAGAAGGGGAGTAGAAACTGTGATAGAGAAACATACATGCACATGAATGTGGAAAGAATTATATTTTGTGTGTGTCTTTCTCTTTCTCTCTCTCTCTCCACACGCTTTTTAGGACAGTGGTCATTTTTTAAAATTTATTTTCACATGGAAATAAAGATATATTGGGCAACTGCTCCAACACCCTTCAATTTGATAGCGTGATAGCGTCAAGTTTCGCATGGTATCTATAATCATTTCACAACCTCATGCACTGAAGAGTTCCCATACGACTTGCGACAAAAGCAGTTACAATTTATGATTATGATACGTTTTGTAAAACGGTCCTACAATATACCATAAGTTCTTCAATTTTATGACTTCGGACTCAAGATTTGTGACTTTTTGTGAAATGCAGTCCAGACACTTTGGGCGTTTCAAAGACTGCTCTTCCATTTACTCTTTCTGCTGAATATTTTTCAATACAGTAAGAATACTGCATACTAGAACATGATGAACTCTGTACTTTTTGTTTTCACAGGTGATAACAGCTAGATATATCAGCTTCACGAAGACGGAAGAACGGAAAACAGACGGTGGTAACAGTTGTAACATTGATATAAAAATATTATGATCTCAGAAAAGGTTTTATACGTTTAAACTTAAGCTGAGTTTTTATGATCACAAAACAAATGTAAAGCACACAGCTGAATAAACTCAGGTGACCTGCTGCAATTGGTCTGCATCCGTTGTCGTCCGTTGTGCATTATTCGATAACAATTGAACATTTTTATCTTCTACTTGATAACTGCTATTTCAATTCTTTTCAAATAAGGTATATAGCATATCTGGGACAAGGGGGACATAAATAGTACATTTAAGGAACTTTAGGCTAAGTGCCACATAAATTTGATCTACATAAGACACTGAAGGTCATGGTAGTGAGGGATTTATCATGCTACCTCCTACTGTGACCTATGACCTCCGTTTTGTGGTCACATCCAAAAGCATTTGATTTTCACATGTGATTATAGTGTTTGGTGGAGAAAAAGTTCACGACCTATGCTGTTACGTTGCTTATCTTAGTCATACATGGACATTCTGAATTAGTATTCAAGATATAGATGTGTCAACAAAAAGCACAGGTCAAGTTTGTATTTGGGTAAAGTAAAAGTATTTTGGCAGAGTCATGTCCTTTGGATTTAGAAAATTCCAAACAATGCTGTCTCCACTCATTATCTCAGTCATACGTTGACATTTTGTAAATGTACTTTGGGATTTTTGATATGAGTATACAGTGTTTTTGACCAACAGTAAATATACATTGTACACCATTCCACATTAACTCAGAAACTGACAAACATTGTACACCACTTCACATTAACTCAGACTCTGACAATCATTGTACACCACTCCACATTGACTCAGACACTGACAAACATTGTACACCACTCCACATTAACTCAGACTCTGACAAACATTGTACACCACTCCACATTAACTCAGACTCTGACAAACAATGTACACCACTCCACATTAACTCAGACTCTGACAAACATTGAACAGCACTCCACATTAACTCAGACACTGACAAACATTGAACAGCACTTCACATTAACTCAGACTCTGACAATCATTGTACACCACTCCACATTGACTCAGACTCTGACAAACATTGTACACCACTCCACATTGACTCAGACACTGACAAACATTGTACACCACTCCACATTAACTCAGACTCTGACAAACATTGTACACCACTCCACATTAACTCAGACTCTGACAAACATTGTACAGCACTCCACATTAACTCAGACTCTGACAAACATTGAACAGCACTCCACATTAACTCAGACTCTGACAAACATTGAACAGCACTCCACATTAACTCAGACTCTGACAAACATTGAACAGCACTCCACATTAACTCAGACACTGACAAACATTGTACACCACTCCACATTAACTCAGACACTGACAAACATTGTACACCACTCCACATTAACTCAGACTCTGACAAACATTGTACACCACTCCACATTAACTCAGACACTGACAAACATTGAACAGCACTCCACATTAACTCAGACACTGACAAACATTGTACACCACTCCACATTAACTCAGACACTGACAAACATTGTACACCACTCCACATTAACTCAGACTCTGACAAACATTGAACACCACTCCACATTAACTCAGACTCTGACAAACATTGAACAGCACTCCACATTAACTCAGACACTGACAAACATTGTACACCACTCCACATTGACTCAGACACTGACAAACATTGTACACCACTCCACATTGACTCAGACACTGACAAACATTGTACACCACTCCACATTGACTCAGACTCTGACAAACATTGTACACCACTCCACATTAACTCAGACTGTGACAAACATTGTACACCACTGCACATTGACTCAGACTCTGACAATCATTGTACACCACTCCACATTGACTCAGACTCTGACAAACATTGTACACCACTCCACATTGACTCAGACTCAGACAAACATTGTACACCACTCCACATTAACTCAGACTCTGACAAACATTGTACACCACTCCACATTAACTCAGACTCTGGCAAACATTGTACACCACTCCACATTGACTCAGACACTGACAAACATTGTACACCACTCCACATTAACTCAGACTCTGACAAACATTGTACACCACTCCACATTAACTCAGACTCTGACAAACATTGTACACCACTCCACATTAACTCAGACACTGACAAACATTGTACACCACTCCACATTGACTCAGACACTGACAAACATTGTAAACCACTCCACATTAACTCAGACACTGACAAACATTGTACACCACTCCACATTAACTCAGACTCTGACAAACATTGTACACCACTCCACATTGACTCAGACACTGACAAACATTGTAAACCACTCCACATTAACTCAGACTCTGACAAACATTGTGCACCACTTCACATCCCTCCGCGTTGACTCAGACTCAAACATTGTTCATCCCTCCACATTAACTCAAACTTAAACATTGTTTTGATCCTGAAGCATACTATCACACCATTTCGCCTGTTAGTCATTGTTAGGTAATATGGCTATCCAAAACTCGCACGTCAGTCATTGTTAGGTAACATGGCGATAGGTCAAAGTGGAAGGAGACCATTGCTCTTGGTTTGACACAATATTATCAAGTTGTACAGGTGTAAATAGGTGGACAGTTCCACAGCTGAAATTTGTAAAAGCTTACTAATTACCAAATAATGAAGACACGACAGAGAATATTTTTATTTTGGGTTAAACGACAAATTTTACTTTCACCAAGATTGTGAATGGAAATCAATATACTGAAGTAGGAAATACGTGAAAATGGATCATTCAATTTGAAAGCAGAAGATAAATAAAGTAAGATTTTTTGTTTTGGTTAACAGGGAATTGAGCGATGTGGCAACTTGTTTAATGTAGATGCACCGAATAGGTACCATAATGTGTGCCATCAATTAACATGCAAGTCATGAAAATCATTGAACCCCTGTTGAATTTAAATGCAAAATGAATATTTTTTTTATTTAAAACATTTATTATCAAAGATTTTTAACTGAAAATTTTTAATTATTTTTGTTATATTAAATTGAATGTGCATGTATTGATCTATTAATTTTGGTTACGTTTATTCTGAATATGCATATGATAAAAAATTCAAACGATATTTATCAGCCATTATTTATTATAAACCATACCTTTTTCCAATGACTATATCCATCATATATATATATATATATATATATATATATATATATATATTATATGCATGATCATATTAGTCTTATTTCAACACACCCCTTCCCAAGCACTGCATACTGCATGACCAAACTTGTACATAAAACTTCACACATGGGTAATTCTTCAACTTGACCAACAAATGCTGTCCTTATACTTGTAAATTGAACATGGAATTTCTAACCATCAATCCCCTCTAGTTGGTAGATTTATACCTTATACCTATTATTAGTATTTACATGAAAAAGAAATGGTGTTGCATTTTTCTCAAATAAAATTGTGAGTAAATTTATTAATACCCTATAAACTTTCTCCAGTCTGCCCCATCAGCTATTAATAAACTGCAACGATTAATTTCTAACTGAAGAAGGGGAGTAGAAACTGTGATAGAGAAACATACATGCACATGAATGTGGAAAGAATTATATTTTGTGTGTGTCTCTCTCTTTCTCTTTCTCTCTCTCTCTCCACACGCTTTTTAGGACAGTGGTCATTTTTTAAAATTTATTTTCACATGGAAATAAAGATATATTGGGCAACTGCTCCAACACCCTTCAATTTGATAGCGTGATAGCGTCAAGTTTCGCATGGTATCTATAATCATTTCACAACCTCATGCACTGAAGAGTTCCCATACGACTTGCGACAAAAGCAGTTACAATTTATGATTATGATACGTTTTGTAAAACGGTCCTACAATATACCATAAGTTCTTCAATTTTATGACTTCGGACTCAAGATTTGTGACTTTTTGTGAAATGCAGTCCAGACACTTTGGGCGTTTCAAAGACTGCTCTTCCATTTACTCTTTCTGCTGAATATTTTTCAATACAGTAAGAATACTGCATACTAGAACATGATGAACTCTGTACTTTTTGTTTTCACAGGTGATAACAGCTAGATATATCAGCTTCACGAAGACGGAAGAACGGAAAACAGACGGTGGTAACAGTTGTAACATTGATATAAAAATATTATGATCTCAGAAAAGGTTTTATACGTTTAAACTTAAGCTGAGTTTTTATGATCACAAAACAAATGTAAAGCACACAGCTGAATAAACTCAGGTGACCTGCTGCAATTGGTCTGCATCCGTTGTCGTCCGTTGTGCATTATTCGATAACAATTGAACATTTTTATCTTCTACTTGATAACTGCTATTTCAATTCTTTTCAAATAAGGTATATAGCATATCTGGGACAAGGGGGACATAAATAGTACATTTAAGGAACTTTAGGCTAAGTGCCACATAAATTTGATCTACATAAGACACTGAAGGTCATGGTAGTGAGGGATTTATCATGCTACCTCCTACTGTGACCTATGACCTCCGTTTTGTGGTCACATCCAAAAGCATTTGATTTTCACATGTGATTATAGTGTTTGGTGGAGAAAAAGTTCACGACCTATGCTGTTACGTTGCTTATCTTAGTCATACATGGACATTCTGAATTAGTATTCAAGATATAGATGTGTCAACAAAAAGCACAGGTCAAGTTTGTATTTGGGTAAAGTAAAAGTATTTTGGCAGAGTCATGTCCTTTGGATTTAGAAAATTCCAAACAATGCTGTCTCCACTCATTATCTCAGTCATACGTTGACATTTTGTAAATGTACTTTGGGATTTTTGATATGAGTATACAGTGTTTTTGACCAACAGTAAATATACATTGTACACCATTCCACATTAACTCAGAAACTGACAAACATTGTACACCACTTCACATTAACTCAGACTCTGACAATCATTGTACACCACTCCACATTGACTCAGACACTGACAAACATTGTACACCACTCCACATTAACTCAGACTCTGACAAACATTGTACACCACTCCACATTAACTCAGACTCTGACAAACAATGTACACCACTCCACATTAACTCAGACTCTGACAAACATTGAACAGCACTCCACATTAACTCAGACACTGACAAACATTGAACAGCACTTCACATTAACTCAGACTCTGACAATCATTGTACACCACTCCACATTGACTCAGACTCTGACAAACATTGTACACCACTCCACATTGACTCAGACACTGACAAACATTGTACACCACTCCACATTAACTCAGACTCTGACAAACATTGTACACCACTCCACATTAACTCAGACTCTGACAAACATTGTACAGCACTCCACATTAACTCAGACTCTGACAAACATTGAACAGCACTCCACATTAACTCAGACTCTGACAAACATTGAACAGCACTCCACATTAACTCAGACTCTGACAAACATTGAACAGCACTCCACATTAACTCAGACACTGACAAACATTGTACACCACTCCACATTAACTCAGACACTGACAAACATTGTACACCACTCCACATTAACTCAGACTCTGACAAACATTGTACACCACTCCACATTAACTCAGACACTGACAAACATTGAACAGCACTCCACATTAACTCAGACACTGACAAACATTGTACACCACTCCACATTAACTCAGACACTGACAAACATTGTACACCACTCCACATTAACTCAGACTCTGACAAACATTGAACACCACTCCACATTAACTCAGACTCTGACAAACATTGAACAGCACTCCACATTAACTCAGACACTGACAAACATTGTACACCACTCCACATTGACTCAGACACTGACAAACATTGTACACCACTCCACATTGACTCAGACACTGACAAACATTGTACACCACTCCACATTGACTCAGACTCTGACAAACATTGTACACCACTCCACATTAACTCAGACTGTGACAAACATTGTACACCACTGCACATTGACTCAGACTCTGACAATCATTGTACACCACTCCACATTGACTCAGACTCTGACAAACATTGTACACCACTCCACATTGACTCAGACTCAGACAAACATTGTACACCACTCCACATTAACTCAGACTCTGACAAACATTGTACACCACTCCACATTAACTCAGACTCTGGCAAACATTGTACACCACTCCACATTGACTCAGACACTGACAAACATTGTACACCACTCCACATTAACTCAGACTCTGACAAACATTGTACACCACTCCACATTAACTCAGACTCTGACAAACATTGTACACCACTCCACATTAACTCAGACACTGACAAACATTGTACACCACTCCACATTGACTCAGACACTGACAAACATTGTAAACCACTCCACATTAACTCAGACACTGACAAACATTGTACACCACTCCACATTAACTCAGACTCTGACAAACATTGTACACCACTCCACATTGACTCAGACACTGACAAACATTGTAAACCACTCCACATTAACTCAGACTCTGACAAACATTGTGCACCACTTCACATTAACTCAGACACTGACAAACATTGTAAACCACTCCACATTAACTCAGACACTGACAAACATTGTACACCACTCCACATTAACTCAGACTCTGACAAACATTGTACACCACTCCACATTGACTCAGACACTGACAAACATTGTAAACCACTCCACATTAACTCAGACTCTGACAAACATTGTGCACCACTTCACATCCCTCCGCGTTGACTCAGACTCAAACATTGTTCATCCCTCCACATTAACTCAAACTTAAACATTGTTTTGATCCTGAAGCATACTATCACACCATTTCGCCTGTTAGTCATTGTTAGGTAATATGGCTATCCAAAACTCGCACGTCAGTCATTGTTAGGTAACATGGCGATAGGTCAAAGTGGAAGGAGACCATTGCTCTTGGTTTGACACAATATTATCAAGTTGTACAGGTGTAAATAGGTGGACAGTTCCACAGCTGAAATTTGTAAAAGCTTACTAATTACCAAATAATGAAGACACGACAGAGAATATTTTTATTTTGGGTTAAACGACAAATTTTACTTTCACCAAGATTGTGAATGGAAATCAATATACTGAAGTAGGAAATACGTGAAAATGGATCATTCAATTTGAAAGCAGAAGATAAATAAAGTAAGATTTTTTGTTTTGGTTAACAGGGAATTGAGCGATGTGGCAACTTGTTTAATGTAGATGCACCGAATAGGTACCATAATGTGTGCCATCAATTAACATGCAAGTCATGAAAATCATTGAACCCCTGTTGAATTTAAATGCAAAATGAATATTTTTTTTATTTAAAACATTTATTATCAAAGATTTTTAACTGAAAATTTTTAATTATTTTTGTTATATTAAATTGAATGTGCATGTATTGATCTATTAATTTTGGTTACGTTTATTCTGAATATGCATATGATAAAAAATTCAAACGATATTTATCAGCCATTATTTATTATAAACCATACCTTTTTCCAATGACTATATCCATCATATATATATATATATATATATATATATATATATATATATATTATATGCATGATCATATTAGTCTTATTTCAACACACCCCTTCCCAAGCACTGCATACTGCATGACCAAACTTGTACATAAAACTTCACACATGGGTAATTCTTCAACTTGACCAACAAATGCTGTCCTTATACTTGTAAATTGAACATGGAATTTCTAACCATCAATCCCCTCTAGTTGGTAGATTTATACCTTATACCTATTATTAGTATTTACATGAAAAAGAAATGGTGTTGCATTTTTCTCAAATAAAATTGTGAGTAAATTTATTAATACCCTATAAACTTTCTCCAGTCTGCCCCATCAGCTATTAATAAACTGCAACGATTAATTTCTAACTGAAGAAGGGGAGTAGAAACTGTGATAGAGAAACATACATGCACATGAATGTGGAAAGAATTATATTTTGTGTGTGTCTCTCTCTTTCTCTTTCTCTCTCTCTCTCCACACGCTTTTTAGGACAGTGGTCATTTTTTAAAATTTATTTTCACATGGAAATAAAGATATATTGGGCAACTGCTCCAACACCCTTCAATTTGATAGCGTGATAGCGTCAAGTTTCGCATGGTATCTATAATCATTTCACAACCTCATGCACTGAAGAGTTCCCATACGACTTGCGACAAAAGCAGTTACAATTTATGATTATGATACGTTTTGTAAAACGGTCCTACAATATACCATAAGTTCTTCAATTTTATGACTTCGGACTCAAGATTTGTGACTTTTTGTGAAATGCAGTCCAGACACTTTGGGCGTTTCAAAGACTGCTCTTCCATTTACTCTTTCTGCTGAATATTTTTCAATACAGTAAGAATACTGCATACTAGAACATGATGAACTCTGTACTTTTTGTTTTCACAGGTGATAACAGCTAGATATATCAGCTTCACGAAGACGGAAGAACGGAAAACAGACGGTGGTAACAGTTGTAACATTGATATAAAAATATTATGATCTCAGAAAAGGTTTTATACGTTTAAACTTAAGCTGAGTTTTTATGATCACAAAACAAATGTAAAGCACACAGCTGAATAAACTCAGGTGACCTGCTGCAATTGGTCTGCATCCGTTGTCGTCCGTTGTGCATTATTCGATAACAATTGAACATTTTTATCTTCTACTTGATAACTGCTATTTCAATTCTTTTCAAATAAGGTATATAGCATATCTGGGACAAGGGGGACATAAATAGTACATTTAAGGAACTTTAGGCTAAGTGCCACATAAATTTGATCTACATAAGACACTGAAGGTCATGGTAGTGAGGGATTTATCATGCTACCTCCTACTGTGACCTATGACCTCCGTTTTGTGGTCACATCCAAAAGCATTTGATTTTCACATGTGATTATAGTGTTTGGTGGAGAAAAAGTTCACGACCTATGCTGTTACGTTGCTTATCTTAGTCATACATGGACATTCTGAATTAGTATTCAAGATATAGATGTGTCAACAAAAAGCACAGGTCAAGTTTGTATTTGGGTAAAGTAAAAGTATTTTGGCAGAGTCATGTCCTTTGGATTTAGAAAATTCCAAACAATGCTGTCTCCACTCATTATCTCAGTCATACGTTGACATTTTGTAAATGTACTTTGGGATTTTTGATATGAGTATACAGTGTTTTTGACCAACAGTAAATATACATTGTACACCATTCCACATTAACTCAGAAACTGACAAACATTGTACACCACTTCACATTAACTCAGACTCTGACAATCATTGTACACCACTCCACATTGACTCAGACACTGACAAACATTGTACACCACTCCACATTAACTCAGACTCTGACAAACATTGTACACCACTCCACATTAACTCAGACTCTGACAAACAATGTACACCACTCCACATTAACTCAGACTCTGACAAACATTGAACAGCACTCCACATTAACTCAGACACTGACAAACATTGAACAGCACTTCACATTAACTCAGACTCTGACAATCATTGTACACCACTCCACATTGACTCAGACTCTGACAAACATTGTACACCACTCCACATTGACTCAGACACTGACAAACATTGTACACCACTCCACATTAACTCAGACTCTGACAAACATTGTACACCACTCCACATTAACTCAGACTCTGACAAACATTGTACAGCACTCCACATTAACTCAGACTCTGACAAACATTGAACAGCACTCCACATTAACTCAGACTCTGACAAACATTGAACAGCACTCCACATTAACTCAGACTCTGACAAACATTGAACAGCACTCCACATTAACTCAGACACTGACAAACATTGTACACCACTCCACATTAACTCAGACACTGACAAACATTGTACACCACTCCACATTAACTCAGACTCTGACAAACATTGTACACCACTCCACATTAACTCAGACACTGACAAACATTGAACAGCACTCCACATTAACTCAGACACTGACAAACATTGTACACCACTCCACATTAACTCAGACACTGACAAACATTGTACACCACTCCACATTAACTCAGACTCTGACAAACATTGAACACCACTCCACATTAACTCAGACTCTGACAAACATTGAACAGCACTCCACATTAACTCAGACACTGACAAACATTGTACACCACTCCACATTGACTCAGACACTGACAAACATTGTACACCACTCCACATTGACTCAGACACTGACAAACATTGTACACCACTCCACATTGACTCAGACTCTGACAAACATTGTACACCACTCCACATTAACTCAGACTGTGACAAACATTGTACACCACTGCACATTGACTCAGACTCTGACAATCATTGTACACCACTCCACATTGACTCAGACTCTGACAAACATTGTACACCACTCCACATTGACTCAGACTCAGACAAACATTGTACACCACTCCACATTAACTCAGACTCTGACAAACATTGTACACCACTCCACATTAACTCAGACTCTGGCAAACATTGTACACCACTCCACATTGACTCAGACACTGACAAACATTGTACACCACTCCACATTAACTCAGACTCTGACAAACATTGTACACCACTCCACATTAACTCAGACTCTGACAAACATTGTACACCACTCCACATTAACTCAGACACTGACAAACATTGTACACCACTCCACATTGACTCAGACACTGACAAACATTGTAAACCACTCCACATTAACTCAGACACTGACAAACATTGTACACCACTCCACATTAACTCAGACTCTGACAAACATTGTACACCACTCCACATTGACTCAGACACTGACAAACATTGTAAACCACTCCACATTAACTCAGACTCTGACAAACATTGTGCACCACTTCACATCCCTCCGCGTTGACTCAGACTCAAACATTGTTCATCCCTCCACATTAACTCAAACGTAAACATTGTATAGACCCTGAAGCATACTATTACACCATTTCGCCTGTTAGTCATTGTTAGGTAATATGGCTATCCAAAACTCGCACGTCAGTCATTGTTAGGTAACATGGCGATAGGTCAAAGTGGAAGGAGACCATTGCTCTTGGTTTGACACAATATTATCAAGTTGTACAGGTGTAAATAGGTGGACAGTTCCACAGCTGAAATTTGTAAAAGCTTACTAATTACCAAATAATGAAGACACGACAGAGAATATTTTTATTTTGGGTTAAACGACAAATTTTACTTTCACCAAGATTGTGAATGGAAATCAATATACTGAAGTAGGAAATACGTGAAAATGGATCATTCAATTTGAAAGCAGAAGATAAATAAAGTAAGATTTTTTGTTTTGGTTAACAGGGAATTGAGCGATGTGGCAACTTGTTTAATGTAGATGCACCGAATAGGTACCATAATGTGTGCCATCAATTAACATGCAAGTCATGAAAATCATTGAACCCCTGTTGAATTTAAATGCAAAATGAATATTTTTTTTATTTAAAACATTTATTATCAAAGATTTTTAACTGAAAATTTTTAATTATTTTTGTTATATTAAATTGAATGTGCATGTATTGATCTATTAATTTTGGTTACGTTTATTCTGAATATGCATATGATAAAAAATTCAAACGGTTTAACATGTTATATGCATTGTAATGTACATTCAAATAGCTATGAGTCGTTGATTGAAGTTTATAAAAAATACATGTACAAACTGAATTCTTCTTTAAAATTACCTCTGCATTAATCAAATGATATTTAGTTAACGACAGCAATTTTATGTATTGAAATTGAATCTGAAATGATGCAATTCGATTTCAAATTGATAAGTTGTTTTCTAAATACTACAATACATACATTTAAATATTCCCCTGTTGAATTAAAATCATGTTTAGGTATGTATTAATTTACATCCATCCTCTTTCATTCCATTTTAAAATACTCATAATTTTCAATAAAATATTCTCATAATTTTCAATAAACTAATTTCGGCATGAAATTTCTCGCTATCCCGCAATGAAGGTACTGAAGATGTCCAAAATGCAGAATTGGAAATTGAGGCCAAACTGTTCATTGCCATTTTGGACCAAAGCATTGCATTCTTGATGAGAACCTTTCTGTTCAGTGTTTGTTCCCCAAACTAAAGCGTTCGTTCCCAAATCATTCACCATTCCGCTGGTGTAAGTAGTTTGCTTCAGTGTCTGTACATTATTCCATGTTTGACTCAAACTCTGAACAAAGATTGAAATCACTACATACTGATTCCAACTCTTAACAAATATTGAGCATCACTCCATATTGACCCAATGTCTTAACAAAGATTGAACATTGCTCCATATTGACCCAATCTCTTAACAAAGATTGAACATTGCTCCATATTGACCCAATCTCTTAACAAAGATTGAACATTGCTTATGGAGCAAACTCTTAACAATTATTGAGCATTACTCCATATTGAATCAACCTCTTGACATCTCTTCACTTTGACTTGAACTCTAGGAAACGCTGTACATGTGCCAACAATAATTGAAATTTATGTTAATCTGTAACTGTCACATATACCGGTATAATAGAATCAGGAAATTACTAATAGCTTTGATTACTTTTGACAGAATTCCCAGGACATCTGTTTGAAAGAGAAAAAGGAAGATAAAAACAGAGTAGTTATATAAAGGTTTTTTTGTTATATCCATATTTTACTTTTCTGTGCGACACTCGGTATGACTGACATCGAGTATTTTACATATAAAGGAAACCATCAATATATAATAGCAACTTAGCGTATTTTCTGATTAGGTAACCTGAATATTTCAGGAAACAAATTGCATTTGTTTTTCGTCCATCCATCGTCGTGTGTCATCTGTTAAAAATGTTTGAATTGAAGGAGGCATTCTTGGTTCAAGGGGACAGAAATTAAAAATTTTTGGATTCTAGAACCCCTGTGGTTTTAGCGGTAGTACTAAAATGAAATTGCCAAAACTTATCAATATTTTTAATAAAAACACATCTGTAAGAAAAACTAAATGAATAGTAGTTAAAGTAGGAAGGCCTACACCAAAATTGTGAATTTCATGATCCCTGGGATCAAGGTTCTGACTCCAGGATGGAACCCAGTTGGCATCTGTAGTGTTTGTGTAAAGCATTTAAGTACATGTAACATCTTCTTTAATAGTAGTGAATTGTGATACAAAATTGAAACTCCCTGAATATTTAAAAGAAGCAGGTGACCTTTTGCCAATATTGTAAAATTCTTGATCCCAGGGGTAGGTGTTTAAGTACTAGGATGGGGCCAAAGCTCATCTTGTTTTGAACTGTTGCTGAATGATTGGTTGATTGATTATGCATTGTTTAACGTCCCATTCGAGAATCTTGCACTCATATGGAGACGTCACCATTGCCGGTGAAGGACTGCAAATTTAGGCCTATGCTCAGCGCTTATGGCCTTTGAGCAGGGAGGGATCTTTTACGTGCCAAACCTTCTGAGACACGGGACCTCGGTTTTTGCGGTCTCATCCGAAGAACTGCCTCATTTAGTCGCCTCTTACAACAAGCAAGGGGTACTGAGGATCTGTTCTTACAACCCAGATCCCCACGGGTTTGTTGCTGAATGAAGTGAAGATAACAAATTCTATAAAGAATAAAAAATCAAGTTTAGGGCAAACACACACCCCTGGACATACTAGAGGGTTATCAGGTGCCTAGATGGATTAAGCATCCTGGTGACTGTTCACACCCACCATGAGCCTTACATCTTGATCAGATAAACAGAGTAATCCATAGTCCAAATTAGTATGCAAAGAACGGCATAGAACAGAATATTATAAGGATCATGGAATTTATGAAGTACTGATTTTAAATGAGAAACCCCTGTAACATCTACTCATTTGTCAGTAGCCTTAGGATTAAGCTTTGATGTGCAGAACAGGTGAATTATGTCTCTCCTCTTCTAGGAGGAGACATATTGCTTTGTACTATTGTCCGTCAGTCTGTCCGTCTGTCACAAACTATCCTGCTATATGGCTCATTGGATAGACTTTAAACTTGGTGTAATGCATTATTGCCAATTGTAGATGTGCACATTGTCAGGATGGGAAGATCCAATTATTTTCCTAAATGTTACAGTGAATGTCAGAAGGGTGGAGGGTGTAAATTAGCTTATGAACACTTCTTCTATATAGCTTATCAAAGTTCATAATGTCCATGTTCCTGCTCATGTTTTCTCCTCCATACCATGTAGTACATGAGGGGAGGAGATTTAATTTGGTGCACTTTCAATTTGGGGAGACATTTGTTTTTCACAAAAATAATCTCTAGTTATTATAGATCCTATAGCCTGTGGACCTAGTGATACTTTTCACTAATTTTCAGGTGCATTATTTAAAATCTTTTTTGTTTACTCCTTAGCATCAAACAATCAAAGATGTCAGATAGTGATACCGTTTTGTTTTGTTTGTTTGCTTTACATCATTTCAAACAATTCTCATTCATACATGTCCTTAGACATCACCAGCTGTACATGAAATGGACTGTGTCAGTGAGGATTCTGTAACATGCTGACAGCTTTCCTGACACAGCACCTCCGCTTTTAAGGTCATATCCAAATAACCTGTAACTGTTACAACTTAAGAGTGTTTAAAAAAAAGCTATCACTGCCTATCTTTACATCTTTGGTCTGAAGTGACCATGACACGAATGGGGCTGAACCTCACAACCTCCCTGTCACAATCTGGCCTCCTGGTCACAAAGAGAATGTTTCCCACCAACCTACCATGATCGTTAATAGTGACAATGAGGAGTAAAGTCTTCACCATTCATAGTCTTGGGTCAGGGACATGGGTATTAAGACAGGGCTGTATGGCTTGTATATTAAATATGCAGTAATTCTTCAGTAATATTCTTGTACACTTATAAACACCTGTTATGAAGATAAAATTTGTATTCTTGAAAATCTATTTTTTTACCCCTGAATATATCTATCAAACAAAATGAAGTTCAGAGTATTAGCCCCTGCAGATAAGGTTTAGTTGGTATATAAGAATCACCGTCTGTCTGTCTACACATCCATCTTCTGTCCATCCCTCCCCCTTTACATCTAGTGTACAGCTTTGTAACAAGAAAATATTAAAAAGTGATACTTGTGTCAAAGATGGCATATAAACAGAGATGTGATCATTGATCACATGATGTGAAGCTCATTCTGTTCATGTTTTGTTCTTGATTTTTTCAGGTTCATACTGAACTCCCATGAGATCCTGCATCATTGAAAAAAGAAAGTTGATATCAAAGTGGTAATGGTTCCTATATACACCTACACAGCACTGTGTCTGTGGATTTTGATTTTAATGAAACAGTTTTTGGGCTGTCTGTCTGCTACTCGCTTTAACCTTAAATTGATTAAGGAATGAAGCTATTTTTTACCTACATTATACGATATAATGTAACTTGGAGTAGTTTATGCTTTATAATCCACGAAGCTGATTATATGAAGCGTAAACTGCACCAAATTAGATTATATTGCATAACATGGGTCAAAATTAGCTTCATTCCTTATGATTTAATACCAAAAGACAAACTTGTACTGTAGAAGATGTAGTTTACCACAAGCATTCTGAGTGTATTGTAGACAATACAAAGTCCCCTATCTCCATCTAGTGTGGAGAAAAGTTTGGAAAACTGATCTTGCAATTCATCAAGGGGCATAATTCAGTCAAAAGTAGGTCAAGCATAATGAAACTCAAACGTGATTTGTAACGACTCAAGACAAAGTCATATAAAATTTCAGTTGAATATCTTCATTCAGTGTGGAGAAAAGTCCAGAAAACTGATTTAGAATAACAGACAGACATACAGAGGGTAAACTAATAGTCCCCTTCCACAAAGATGGTAGGGGACTAAAAATATAAAGAAATAAGATGTAAAGAAACTCTGATAAATTAAGAAATTACCTGCACCGCGGAAGGATTCACCTAGTAACATCCCAACAAAGTGTCAGTCGTGAAGGATCGTCCTAAAACTGGAGGATGTACTTTATTTATCAAAATATTTGAAAAAGTAAGGTTGGATTTTCAACAAATCTTCAGAACAGAAGATTTGTGTAGGTAATATATGTCTTAATGTCGCATAAAGTTTAAATCTGACATCGCTCTAAATACTTCATGTAGCAGAAGGTGCAATATAATTTACGATTTTTGATTTTTTAACAATTTTAAGCCACATTATAATGTATCATAGCATGAAGCATCATCACCAATTAAATCAGACACATTAAAATATGTAAGCAATTCACATATGGCGATCCACTTTGTCAGTCAATGTGATGTGATGTCATCTGGTTCATTTTGCAAGGCATGATTCAGTTTTATAATTTGGTTGGGGGGATCAAACAACCCCCCAGGTGAAAATAAGAATGTGTTCTCAGGCCAGTTTCCAATATTTGATGCAGGGTTTTTTTTTATTGGGAATAAGAATGACGTTAGAGGCTTGTCTCATTTTTTAAAAATGATGTCAAACATATACCAAGACTTGTGTACGTAAAATAACAACTCGCTGAAGATTTATTGATCGCTTATTTCTTGGTAGCTACATTGCAGTGCTTTTCCTTGGGCTGCTGGTAAAGGCTTAACAGGCTCTGGACATAATGTATCAAATAAGTTTTTGTCAGAAGTGCAAGAAAAAGATTTGTATAAACACCCAAAACTAAAATACAGCTTTGTAATGCTAGACTTGCAAGTCAGATTTCACTGTGAAAAATCTTATCCAGGAGAGACAGTATCTTACATACACAAGCTCCAGTGATGTCATCTGGCTCAAATCCACAATAGTATTGATAGAGATTCTAGAGATATTCTTTGTTATTGTTGATAGAATTATGATATTGTACACGAATCTCAAAACCCCACTATAATATTCAACGGAAGAACAGTTGTAGAGCCAGCCCTTGACATATTTGAACAGATCCCAGAGAAAAAAGATTGTCACCATTTTGACAACATATAACTTAGATCTATGTACCAAAATGCTTAGTATTTATCTGTCTTGCCTTTCAAATGTTTCTCAGTCTAAGTATTAAAATTCTAAAATTAGAATCCAAAATAAGTTTTTCTGTAATAACACCACATCACACTGGGATTTTTTTTTATTAAAACGGCAATAAAGTTAGCCACACAGCACCATTTGAGTATGCACGGGAGAGCCTGAATTCCAGACATTTTATATGGCCTTATATACTTACAAGAGTTGATTGATATGTTGTAAGCCTTGTATTGAAGGAGTTGAGCATCAATGTCCTTTTCCACCCCGTGTACCAAAAGATTGATCATTTACAAACATTGAATGTAGCCATACGTGTCAGAAATACATGTGTTGTGAAAAATTGATATTGTATTTAGGTTCATAATGTATTAACTTCATGAGTTGAACATATTGATATGAAATTTGTCTCTTGTCTGTTTGTCATCCTTTGTAGCTGTTTTTAAATTTCTTCCTGCAGCATCAGTTTTGATCAAACAGAGTATCCTTAAGTAGAGGGAATTCAACATTCATCAAAATCTCACTTCCTGGTTTGACAAAGGTTACGACAACTGAAAAGTCACGGTATATATAGGTTTGCATATTATTTTGTACCAAAAAATTTTTGAATATTTAATGGAAGATATACAATGATACATTTATTGACTATGTCCAAGAATGACGTCTGTTTTGTTTGATTCAGGAATGAATCTGTTGCCTGAAGCCACAGGCACCGTATCGTTCAAAGATCAAACTAAACTGTTGTTGTCCAAGGACATTTTTAAGTCACCCGAATCATCCAGGTGACCTATTGCTATTGGTGTGCATCCAACGTCGTGCATTTACAATTGGGCCTTGTTAACTTCTGCTGGAAAACTACCAAATCCATTTATTTTTTCAATTATATTATGAAACATCTTTGTGACCAAAGGACATTAATTGTAAATATCTGGAGTCATGTACCCCTTGGGTCTAGAGGGTCTAGAGTCTAAGGGGACAGGACAGAAAATGCTAAAAATTAACCAATATTCAAAAATCCCCTCCTATACAGTGGCACATCTGCATTGAAAACTAAATGCTTAGTCATGTAGAGCAGAAAGGCTTCTACCATTCATGATCCCCTGGGTAGAGTTTCTGATTCCAGGGTGGGGCTACACTCGGCATATAATATTTGCTTGAAACGTTTCAATAACATATTCTTGAATGCTATGAATATTACCTTGAAACTAGATACATATTTGGAAGAAACCCTTCACCAAAGTTGTAAATTTCATTATCTCGGGGGTCTTGTTTTGACCGAGAAGGCCTGTAAGCCTCTTGTTTTGTAGACTTTAAGTGTTGTCTGCGTCTTATCAAACCCTTTGTTTGTCACTCACCATTACAGGTTTTCTCTAAGAGTTGATGACCCTTATTGATTTTACCCCATGGTGATCCGAGTTGTTAGAATAAATCCTCAGTACCCCTTGCTTGTCGTAAGAGGCGACTAAATGAGGCGGTCCTTCGGATGAGACGGCAGAAACCGATGTCCTGTGTCACAGCAGGTGATTTAAAGGTCACAAGGTCATAGATCAAACTGGACATAGTAAGACATATTTTTTCTTACTATTCTATCCATTTTAAGCATTGTGGCACATAAAGTATCTACAGAACGTCTCCCACCATCTCTGTCCGCAGCCACAACTCTCACCTCAGCTCAAGAAAACCATCTGTTCTCTCCTTCTTCATTGTTTTTCTCCATGCAGTTTTAGGTCTTCCATACTAAGATATTGACTGCTCAATAAATAGAGATTGGGGTTATATCTCTACCCTAAAATTATTTTGAACAATAGAGGGGGGGGGGGGGGTGGGTGGGTGGGCATTATTTTGGAGATGACGCTGGTAATTAACCGCTGCATTGATAGTAAAAAATGAGCCATTGTTTTCAGTGTTTTAATATATTATCTATGAATTTAATAAAGATTGTGATCAGAATTCAAAATGTGTCCTTGTCTTAGAATGAAGATCAAGAAAATAAAATATGCTTTATTTCCTACTGACCTACCCTAAATAGTGGAAACAGAACAGTTTATAATTTTGGCCTAAACATTCAAGAAATCTACTTGTCAAAAGAAGGCCAATCTATGAATTATGTAGATCAATTGAATGTATTAATTATTTTGTGTTGATATTTAAAATGATGTACAGCTTGGAGTATAAAAAAAATGACTTAATGTTAATGCTTGCTATATTTTACATGTACATGCTTTAATCTAAAACTGTGTGTTTAATTTCTACAGACTGTGTTCCTAGAGACCCAGACCCTCCACATCATGAACACACTAGGACTCAGCACTCAGCTAAAAGTACGAACATGTTCTCAATGTCAGGGGGACACTGAATTTTACTGTAACACATGTAAGCGTGATCTGTGTTTACAGTGTAAGGAGAGACATGTCTTTGATTTAAATACGATATACCATAATGTCGTGATTTACCGTGAGAAGTTTAACTACATCCCCAGACAAGAGATCTGTGTCAGACATCCAGACAGGATCTACGAAATGTTCTGTCAGTCGTGTGAACTTTCTGTCTGTTTTCGATGTTTAGAACACAGAAAACACCAAATACTGGACATTAGAACAGCGTATGAAACGAAGCGACGACAACACAGAGAAATCATTGACAACATCAGAAGTGAGACTCTCTATAAATGTCATGTTCTCCTGGCAGGAATCCAAACTGATATCAAAACCTGTCCCCCACAAATGTGTCACCGTCAATCACAGATGTCAACAAAAGCCCAGAGACTGAAGGATCTGATTGACACTGTGGTATGTGATGTTAAAACAAAATACCGAGGTTTACTGATTGATAGAATACAACAACAGAAGAGAAAAATGAACAGACACCTGACCCACATACAGAACTATGAAGACAGATATGAACAATCAGCAAACAGAGCGGTACAATTCCTCTTGTTTATAAAGACCAGTCCTGTCTCCCAGATAAAGAACAGTCCTAGTCAGTTATTGAAAGTCATCACAGAAATCCAAATGACAACAGGAAAACGACAAGTAGGAATAGACGAGTGTCTGAAACTGATGTCCACACCTGTAAAACACGCGTCTTTCTGTGTGACAGGTGTTAGGCGTGTGTTACACATATCTCGTGTGATGTCAGACCGGGTCTGGGTCAGTGATGATAACAATCTCATCTTGACAGACACAACAGGAGTCACTATACACCGTGTGACAGATACATCACCAGAATGGTTTACAGGACAACACACAGTGAACAGTTGTGGTGAACTGATTTATATAGACAGTGAATGTAACATCAACAAACTGTCTACAGACAATAGAAAAATCACCACACTGTTAAAGAGACCATCACCATGGAGACCACACTGTGTGTACTGCTCCCCCACCACAGGAGATCTGATGGTCGGGATGTGTAACTATTATACAAAGACAGGCAAGGTAACCCTGTACAACAGTACATTACAACACATCCTGACCATACAACACGACAACAACAGTCACACGTTGTATAGGAATCCTCTATATATCACAGAGAATAAGAACGGTGATATTATTGTGTCTGACGTGTTACATCGTGCTGTAGTGGTGACAGAGCGCGGGGGAAGACATCGATTCTCCTACACAGGACATCCATCAGGATCATTACTATGGCCATGTGGAATCTGTACAGACGCGCTGTCACACATCCTGGTGTGTGATTATAACACCCACACAGTACAGATGATTGACAAGGACGGTCACTTCCTGTCTGTGTTACTGACATTACAACACGGGCTATACACACCATGCAGCCTGAACTATGATGATAAAACTCACCTTCTCTGGCTCACATCATGGAACAACACAGTGTCTGTATATAGGTATATACAGAGGAAGTACTCTCTGACTGGTAAGTACTAGTAGTACTGTAGTTTGTTGTAGGTAGTTTTAATTAGACTGTGGGTTATAATGAGAGGTAGTATGTAGTTTTAATTAGAATGTGGGTTATAATGAGAGGTAGTATGTTGTTTTAATTAGAATGTGGGTTATAATTATAGATAGTATGTAGTTTTAATTAGACTGTGGGTTATAATTATAGGTAATATGTTGTTTTAATTAGACTGTGGGTTATAATTATAGATAGTATGTTGTTTTAATTAGACTGTGGGTTATAATTAGAAGTTGTATGTAGTTTTAATTAGACTGGGTTATAATTAGAAGTGGTATGTAGTTTTAATTAGAGTGTGGGTTATAATTATAGGTAGTATGTAGTTTTAATTAGATTGTGGGTTATAATTATAGGTAATATGTTGTTTTAATTAGACTGTGGGTTATAATTATAGAGAGTATGTAGTTTTAATTAGACTGTGGGTTATAATTATAGATAGTATGTAGTTTTAATTAGACTGTGGGTTATAATTATAGGTAGTATGTAGTTTTAATTAGACTGTGGGTTATAATTATAGGTAGTATGTAGTTTTAATTAGAGTGTGGGTTATAATTATAGGTAGTATGTTGTTTTAATTAGACTGTGGGTTATAATTATAGGTAGTATGTAGTTTTAATTAGACTGTGGGTTATAATTATAGGTAATATGTTGTTTTAATTAGACTGTGGGTTATAATTATAGAGAGTATGTAGTTTTAATTAGACTGTGGGTTATAATTATAGATAGTATGTAGTTTTAATTAGACTGTGGGTTATAATTATAGGTAGTATGTAGTTTTAATTAGAGTGTGGGTTATAATTATAGGTAGTATGTAGTTTTAATTAGACTGTGGGTTATAATTATAGGTAATATGTTGTTTTAATTAGACTGTGGGTTATAATTATAGAGAGTATGTAGTTTTAATTAGACTGTGGGTTATAATTAGAAGTTGTATGTAGTTTTAATTAGACTGTGGGTTATAATTATAGGTAATATGTTTTAATTAGACTGTGGGTTATAATTATAGATAGTATGTAGTTTTAATTAGACTGTGGGTTATAATTATAGGTAGTATGTAGTTTTAATTAGACTGTGGGTTATAATTAGAAGTAGTATGTTGTTTTAATTAGACTATGGGTTATAATTATAGATAGTATGTTGTTTTAATTAGACTGTGGGTTATAATTAGAAGTAGTATGTAGTTTTAATTAGACTGTGGGTTATAATTATAGGTAGTATGTAGTTTTAATTAGATTGTGGGTTATAATTATAGGTAATATGTTGTTTTAATTAGACTGTGGGTTATAATTATAGAGAGTATGTAGTTTTAATTAGACTGTGGGTTATAATTATAGATAGTATGTAGTTTTAATTAGACTGTGGGTTATAATTATAGGTAGTATGTAGTTTTAATTAGACTGTGGGTTATAATTATAGGTAGTATGTAGTTTTAATTAGAGTGTGGGTTATAATTATAGGTAGTATGTTGTTTTAATTAGACTGTGGGTTATAATTATAGGTAGTATGTAGTTTTAATTAGACTGTGGGTTATAATTATAGGTAATATGTTGTTTTAATTAGACTGTGGGTTATAATTATAGAGAGTATGTAGTTTTAATTAGACTGTGGGTTATAATTATAGATAGTATGTAGTTTTAATTAGACTGTGGGTTATAATTATAGGTAGTATGTAGTTTTAATTAGAGTGTGGGTTATAATTATAGGTAGTATGTAGTTTTAATTAGACTGTGGGTTATAATTATAGGTAATATGTTGTTTTAATTAGACTGTGGGTTATAATTATAGAGAGTATGTAGTTTTAATTAGACTGTGGGTTATAATTAGAAGTTGTATGTAGTTTTAATTAGACTGTGGGTTATAATTATAGGTAATATGTTTTAATTAGACTGTGGGTTATAATTATAGATAGTATGTAGTTTTAATTAGACTGTGGGTTATAATTATAGGTAGTATGTAGTTTTAATTAGACTGTGGGTTATAATTAGAAGTAGTATGTTGTTTTAATTAGACTATGGGTTATAATTATAGATAGTATGTTGTTTTAATTAGACTGTGGGTTATAATTAGAAGTAGTATGTAGTTTTAATTAGACTGTGGGTTATAATTATAGGTAGTATGCAGTTTTAATTAGACTGTGGGTTATAATTAGAAGTAGTATGTTGTTTTAATTAGAATGTGGGTTATAATTATAGGTAGTATGTTGTTTTAATTAGACTGTGGGTTATAATTAGAAGTAGTATGTTGTTTTAATTAGACTGTGGGTTATAATTATAGGTAGTATGTAGTTTTGATTAGATTGTGGGTTATAATTATAGGTAGTATGTAGTTTTAATTAGACTGTGGGTTATAATTATAGGTAGTATGTAGTTTTAATTAGATTGTGGGTTATAATTATAGGTAATATGTTGTTTTAATTAGACTGTGGGTTATAATTATAGAGAGTATGTAGTTTTAATTAGACTGTGGGTTATAATTATAGATAGTATGTAGTTTTAATTAGACTGTGGGTTATAATTATAGGTAGTATGTAGTTTTAATTAGACTGTGGGTTATAATTATAGGTAGTATGTAGTTTTAATTAGAGTGTGGGTTATAATTATAGGTAGTATGTTGTTTTAATTAGACTGTGGGTTATAATTATAGGTAGTATGTAGTTTTAATTAGACTGTGGGTTATAATTATAGGTAGTATGTAGTTTTAATTAGACTGTGGGTTATAATTATAGGTAGTATGTAGTTTTAATTAGACTGTGGGTTATAATTATAGGTAATATGTTGTTTTAATTAGACTGTGGGTTATAATTATAGAGAGTATGTAGTTTTAATTAGACTGTGGGTTATAATTAGAAGTTGTATGTAGTTTTAATTAGACTGGGTTATAATTAGAAGTGGTATGTAGTTTTAATTAGAGTGTGGGTTATAATTATAGGTAGTATGTAGTTTTAATTAGATTGTGGGTTATAATTATAGATAGTATGTTGTTTTAATTAGACTGTGGGTTATAATTAGAAGTAGTATGTAGTTTTAATTAGACTGTGGGTTATAATTATAGGTAATATGTTTTAATTAGACTGTGGGTTATAATTATAGATAGTATGTAGTTTTAATTAGACTGTGGGTTATAATTATAGGTAGTATGTAGTTTTAATTAGACTGTGGGTTATAATTAGAAGTAGTATGTTGTTTTAATTAGACTATGGGTTATAATTATAGATAGTATGTTGTTTTAATTAGACTGTGGGTTATAATTAGAAGTAGTATGTAGTTTTAATTAGACTGTGGGTTATAATTATAGGTAGTATGCAGTTTTAATTAGACTGTGGGTTATAATTAGAAGTAGTATGTTGTTTTAATTAGAATGTGGGTTATAATTATAGGTAGTATGTTGTTTTAATTAGACTGTGGGTTATAATTAGAAGTAGTATGTTGTTTTAATTAGACTGTGGGTTATAATTATAGGTAGTATGTAGTTTTGATTAGACTGTGGGTTATAATTATAGGTAGTATGTAGTTTTAATTAGATTGTGGGTTATAATTATAGGTAATATGTTGTTTTCATTAGACTGTGGGTTATAATTATAGATAGTATGTAGTTTTAATTAGACTGTGGGTTATAATTATAGGTAGTATGTAGTTTTAATTAGACTGTGGGTTATAATTAGAAGTAGTATGTTGTTTTAATTAGACTATGGGTTATAATTATAGATAGTATGTTGTTTTAATTAGACTGTGGGTTATAATTAGAAGTAGTATGTAGTTTTAATTAGACTGTGGGTTATAATTATAGGTAGTATGTAGTTTTAATTAGATTGTGGGTTATAATTATAGGTAATATGTTGTTTTAATTAGACTGTGGGTTATAATTATAGAGAGTATGTAGTTTTAATTAGACTGTGGGTTATAATTATAGATAGTATGTAGTTTTAATTAGACTGTGGGTTATAATTATAGGTAGTATGTAGTTTTAATTAGACTGTGGGTTATAATTATAGGTAGTATGTAGTTTTAATTAGAGTGTGGGTTATAATTATAGATAGTATGTTGTTTTAATTAGACTGTGGGTTATAATTATAGGTAGTATGTAGTTTTAATTAGACTGTGGGTTATAATTATAGGTAATATGTTGTTTTAATTAGACTGTGGGTTATAATTATAGAGAGTATGTAGTTTTAATTAGACTGTGGGTTATAATTATAGATAGTATGTAGTTTTAATTAGACTGTGGGTTATAATTATAGGTAGTATGTAGTTTTAATTAGAGTGTGGGTTATAATTATAGGTAGTATGTAGTTTTAATTAGACTGTGGGTTATAATTATAGGTAATATGTTGTTTTAATTAGACTGTGGGTTATAATTATAGAGAGTATGTAGTTTTAATTAGACTGTGGGTTATAATTAGAAGTTGTATGTAGTTTTAATTAGACTGTGGGTTATAATTATAGGTAATATGTTTTAATTAGACTGTGGGTTATAATTATAGATAGTATGTAGTTTTAATTAGACTGTGGGTTATAATTATAGGTAGTATGTAGTTTTAATTAGACTGTGGGTTATAATTAGAAGTAGTATGTTGTTTTAATTAGACTATGGGTTATAATTATAGATAGTATGTTGTTTTAATTAGACTGTGGGTTATAATTAGAAGTAGTATGTAGTTTTAATTAGACTGTGGGTTATAATTATAGGTAGTATGCAGTTTTAATTAGACTGTGGGTTATAATTAGAAGTAGTATGTTGTTTTAATTAGAATGTGGGTTATAATTATAGGTAGTATGTTGTTTTAATTAGACTGTGGGTTATAATTAGAAGTAGTATGTTGTTTTAATTAGACTGTGGGTTATAATTATAGGTAGTATGTAGTTTTGATTAGACTGTGGGTTATAATTATAGGTAGTATGTAGTTTTAATTAGATTGTGGGTTATAATTATAGGTAATATGTTGTTTTAATTAGACTGTGGGTTATAATTATAGAGAGTATGTAGTTTTAATTAGACTGTGGGTTATAATTATAGATAGTATGTAGTTTTAATTAGACTGTGGGTTATAATTATAGGTAGTATGTAGTTTTAATTAGACTGTGGGTTATAATTATAGGTAGTATGTAGTTTTAATTAGAGTGTGGGTTATAATTATAGGTAGTATGTTGTTTTATTTAGACTGTGGGTTATAATTATAGGTAGTATGTAGTTTTAATTAGACTGTGGGTTATAATTATAGGTAGTATGTAGTTTTAATTAGACTGTGGGTTATAATTATAGGTAGTATGTAGTTTTAATTAGACTGTGGGTTATAATTATAGGTAATATGTTGTTTTAATTAGACTGTGGGTTATAATTATAGAGAGTATGTAGTTTTAATTAGACTGTGGGTTATAATTAGAAGTTGTATGTAGTTTTAATTAGACTGGGTTATAATTAGAAGTGGTATGTAGTTTTAATTAGAGTGTGGGTTATAATTATAGGTAGTATGTAGTTTTAATTAGATTGTGGGTTATAATTATAGATAGTATGTTGTTTTAATTAGACTGTGGGTTATAATTAGAAGTAGTATGTAGTTTTAATTAGACTGTGGGTTATAATTATAGGTAATATGTTTTAATTAGACTGTGGGTTATAATTATAGATAGTATGTAGTTTTAATTAGACTGTGGGTTATAATTATAGGTAGTATGTAGTTTTAATTAGACTGTGGGTTATAATTAGAAGTAGTATGTTGTTTTAATTAGACTATGGGTTATAATTATAGATAGTATGTTGTTTTAATTAGACTGTGGGTTATAATTAGAAGTAGTATGTAGTTTTAATTAGACTGTGGGTTATAATTATAGGTAGTATGCAGTTTTAATTAGACTGTGGGTTATAATTAGAAGTAGTATGTTGTTTTAATTAGAATGTGGGTTATAATTATAGGTAGTATGTTGTTTTAATTAGACTGTGGGTTATAATTAGAAGTAGTATGTTGTTTTAATTAGACTGTGGGTTATAATTATAGGTAGTATGTAGTTTTGATTAGACTGTGGGTTATAATTATAGGTAGTATGTAGTTTTAATTAGATTGTGGGTTATAATTATAGGTAATATGTTGTTTTCATTAGACTGTGGGTTATAATTATAGATAGTATGTAGTTTTAATTAGACTGTGGGTTATAATTATAGGTAGTATGTAGTTTTAATTAGACTGTGGGTTATAATTAGAAGTAGTATGTTGTTTTAATTAGACTGTGGGTTATAATTATAGATAGTATGTTGTTTTAATTAGACTGTGGGTTATAATTAGAAGTAGTATGTTGTTTTAATTAGACTGTGGGTTATAATTATAGGTAATATGTTGTTTTAATTAGACTGTGGGTTATAATTATAGATAGTATGTTGTTTTAATTAGACTGTGGGTTATAATTAGAAGTAGTATGTTGTTTTAATTAGACTGTGGGTTATAATTATAGGTAGTATGTTGTTTTAATTAGACTGTGGGTTATAATTATAGGTAGTATGTAGTTTTAATTAGACTGTGAGTTGTAATAAGTGGTATTGATTAGTTTTAATTACAGTGTATGTTATAGTTAGGACTAATTATTAGTTTTAGTTACTATGTGTGTTATAATTGGAGGAAGTGTTTAGTTTGAATTAGAAAGTGGGTTATAATGATAAATCTAGTTTAGTCTGAATTCAAATGTAGGTTTTAATAAAAGAGGTAGTGTTTATAAATGTTTTAACTACAGTGTGAGTTTTTTTTAACTACAGTGTGAGTTTTAGTCAGAGGTTGTGGTTTTCATTAGACACTGTTACAGGAAGTGTTTAGTTCTAATTAGAGTGCAGGTTTTAATTAGAGGTAATGATTAGTTCTAATTAGAATGTGGGTCATAATTATAGAGGTAGTGTTATCTGTAATTAAAATGCAGGTTTATTTAGATGCTGTTAGAGGTGATATTTAGTTCTAATCAGAATGTTGGTTTTAATTTAAATAATTATACTAACGATTGAATTCAACAAATGTTGAAGAATGAACACTAACAGTTTTTTAAAATGTATGCTCAGTTACTATTATTATGAGTATAACTTGTTCAGAGCGGATCTTGGAAACTATCTCAATAAAATTTGGTGTGTAGGGGTAATTGAGAATGACAAATAAAATGGTAAGATCAAAATGGCCACCAAACTGTTAATTTTTCTACTTCAGTTGATGGTTTTTCTCAGCAGTTTCTGAAAATGTTTTGTAAAGAATTTCCAGAATTTTACATACATAGGGGATACTACCACAATTTTACATACATAGGGGATAACTACCACAATTTTACATACATAGGGGATAACTACCACAATTTTACATACATAGGGATAACTACCACAATTTTACATACATAGGGATAACTACCACAATTTTACATACATAGGGGATAACTACTTTTGTTTTGTTTTTGATTATTATTATTATTATTTATTTAGTTTTTGTTTATTTTTTTTAGTCTACAAATTGATGCTATTTTCATAATAGGTGTTTGAAACTTTCTAGTTAGTTTGACATATTTTATATGTAAAATTTAATGTCTTCATTAGTGCACTTAAAACGTGTTTCTTTGTTGTTACACATACTTGCACTGAAAGGGTGTGCTTCCATTTTAGGGGATTTCAGAGGAATTAACTCTCAGGTTTTGCAAGAGGAATAAAACAATATGCAGTTTGTTTATTTTGCAGAATGTGAATTTAAAGCAGGTTTTCTTTTTTGTGTGTGTGTGTGGGTAGGTGGGGGGATTCAGTTGGTTTTCAGAATTTTCTTATCAGAATCCTGTTGGAATTATTACTTGTTGAGATCTAAGAACATTGACCATTGCCAGTTTAAAATTTAACTTTTTTTTTTTATTTGTTTCTTTTAGGTAAGTTTTTTACTTTGTAAAGATAATTGATATTGACACAGCTTTGGTTGGTGGACTGTTGTATGTTTCTGTGATGGGGTGATGTTGTTTGTTTCTGTAACAGTGGCAGGTTGTCTGTTTCTGTAACTGTGATATCCTGTCTGTTTCTGTAGCAGGTGTGGACAAAATCTACATTGTGTACTGGTTTGACTCTGAGTATGTACATTACACCAGTCTCTGTGTTGAATAGCTATTATGAACTTAGGGACAATATCAAAAGTTCAATGTCTGATCAAAAAACTCATTAATACCTCTCCCCCTCCCTCCCTGAAATTAAATAGAATGATTGATTGATTAAATATTGTTTAACGTCCCGCTCGAGAATCTTTCACTCATATGGAGACGTCACCACTGCCAGTGAAGGGATGCAAATTTAGGCCTATGCTCGGCGCTGAGGATCTATTCTAACAACCCAGATCCCCACAGGGATAAATAGAATGAATGTTGATCTAATTTGATTGTAAAGTACAAGTACTAAAAATTCTCTGAGTTTAGGTCTTTTCTGTTGTATATTCACTTCACTGTGAATTAAAAAGTCAATTTATTCCCAATAAAAAATAATGTAATGGCCTACAGTTTAGCAGTTAGTGCCTGGAAGTTGGGGGCATTCTCATTGATGCAGTTGTAAGATTCTGATAAATAGTATAAACAAAGTATAACTGAAGCATACAGTACCAAACTCTGTATGCTGAGCTTTAACAGGCCGTATCATATCTGTAATAACAACAAGGTTTACTTTCTTCAGTTTAATAGAGAACACTATTTAGAATGTATTTCTGCAGGAAAAATTTTATTGACAAAATTATTGATTTTTTTTTCTTTGGTGTACTGCTCCATCAGTTAAAAAGTTTGTAATTACTTGTCTTTTTAACATTAAGTTTGACATCCACATTGATTTATCCAGTCGGATAAGTAAAATGCTTTTTTTAATTCTTACTATCTGTAATAAAGCATCTGTGAGATTGTCTTTGACAATCAGCAGCCACCAAAATTTCAGACCAGTGGGTATTTTTAGAATAGCTTACTTGTTACTTGCACACTGAACCGCGACATCAGATTTCATGAATATGGCATAACCTTTTTTGTCTTTGGTATAGAAAGTAGGAAGTGATTTTACTCGCTGTAGGGGACAAGAAATTGCTGGGTGCGGGTCTTAATGAGAACCCTGAAAGTGAATATCTTTTTGTGTTGCATAGATAATGAGGTGAAAGTCAGCAACAGAATTTATAGTTTTAATATTCAAATAACTTGAAAAGAGATGTTGGCACTAGCGAGCAAATTATTATTACAACAGTAATTTGTCCAGGTTATGAGGGTTTTTATCAGAAAATTTTGAGCAGTTATTTTTGGCTTCTTTGTTTCAGAAATCAAAGGGGAAAAAATCTGAAAAATAAATATGTACACTGTTTTATATTGTGAATTTTATTACGAATATTTATATTGTGATGTTAATTTTAAAACTTCATCCTTACCCTGGTCTTTAGAAAATTGTTGAGGGCTGGCAAAATCACACAATTGACATATGGTTTGTGTAATCAATGATTAAAATTGTACATCCATATCACTTGTCAGTGATTACACTTGATTTTTCAGAAGTTGCTTAACTGACACAGAATTCAATAACAAAGCCAATTAGCAATTTGTTTGTATTTGTGATCATAATGTGATGTCTGACCTCTAGAACATTTATTTGATTCTGAATTTCTAAATAATTATAAAAGATGGATAGGAACATTTGTTGAAATCTGTTGTACATGCAAAAGTTTGAATGAATCTGAGAACAAGTTTAAGAAATGCAAACACGCATTATTACCCCCCCCCCCCCCCCCAAAGAAATATATGGTTTGTAAATCACTGCTTCCTAAGATTTCCGAGTGTCAATTATTTTCACTCGCAATTTTTCAAATTTATTCATATTTCGAATTTATTCACATGGCCAAGGCACGAGTGAGGCTCAAACCCACGACCTTCTGGTTACATAGCAAACACACTACATCTACTACAAAGCTACCGCGACTAGTTATCCATGAGTATAAGAAGCAGAAGTGAATATCATGTGCTGAGAAAAATAAAATTCTCAGTGTAGAATTATACACCTGTAATACTGATTTTATTAGAATGAATACTTTTATGTGTATGACTAGTATTGATTTACAATGTTTGATATAATTTGTGGTGGAAAATTAAAAGATGAAATGAGCAATATGGTCTATGGGTCTCTTGTCTTGAAATCTTTCAAATCACACAATGCATGACACAATCAATGCCATGAGTATATAGAACTGTATATAGAACTAATGATACGTGTAGTAGACTGGGCCCACTTCTAGAGACCTGTATGTTGTATATCTGGTTCAAACTTCTCAAGACAAAATGCTTCAGTGTCCATGTTAAGTTTTCTTTCGATTTAGGATCTGTGATTGATTGATCACCTTCCTTGCTCTATCAAAATTTCAGATAATCCAGACAGTGATGATTGGATAACAGAAGCTTCAAGTATTGAAGAGGTTCAGGAATCAGGAACAGAGCTGGAAATCAGTGAAGAGTCTGAGTCTGAAGAATACAGTGGGGAACTGAAGTTTGAGGATAGCAGCGAGGAATCTGACCCCGATGATGAGGATGATCCTAAATCAAACTCGGGGACAAGTGAAGATCATGGTTTAGTGGAAAACAGCGATAAGAATTTAGAGGAGACCAGCGAGAACGAAGATGAATAAGATTTGTCTGGGTAATTACATTGAGATAATACAGATCTGTCAAAGGACTGCTTCCCATAATTGTCATTTCTGGCCCTGAAATTCAAAGTTAATTTGCTTGTTTAGAAACTCAGCCCTTTTCAAGTTGAAATAGCCAAACACTAGAATTAAAATCATGTTTGCTCAAAATATTTTTCTGCTAGAATGTTGCAAAGTTTGTGACTTTTGTGAAATGTGTATTTTATGCTTCCATAATGGGATATTAGCAGGCATATGGTTTTTGGTTTGGCTGTTGGCCATAACTTTTGAATGCTGTTTTTGAGTTTTTAGCTCATCTGAGCGAGCTTTCCTGATCATCTTTTATCTGTCCGCCCATCTGTCCATAACTTTTCATATGTTCACCTCCAGAACCACTAAACAAATTTCAGTGAAACTTGGTACCAATCATTACTAGGTGAAGTGTATTCAAGTTTGTTAAAATGAAGAGCCTTCAAAGGATAAATGATCACGGAAAGGCGAAAATTTTGGGGGGGGGGGGGGGGTCATATCAAATTCTTCTCAAGGACCACTGGGCCAGAAAAAGTTGAAAGGACTGCAAACGATAAGTATTTTCACCTTCTTTTCTGTTTAATTTTTAAATGTCATTTTTAAATTTTTTATTTTTTTTTGTCAGTATAGATATTTATATAAATATTTTAAAAAGTTGATTTATTTGACAAAACAAGGAGAGATAACTCTGATTTAGGATAAATTTACATTTTTCACTGTAAAGATCAATAGAAAAAGGAAAATAAATTGTTATTTAGCAAATTTATACCAAATCTTTTGTTGTTTCATGGGAAGAACATATCTTTAGATACCAAAACAAGGTGAAAATGTTCACTCTAGAGATCAATTGCAAATGAGTTAAACTATGAAAAATGAAGATTAACCATATTTTACTCTGTAATATAATGTAATTTAACAATGAAATGGTTAAATGAGCATTTTAAACTATTTGGCATTTGAATGCCTGATTTCATGGAACAGATTTTTGTACTCCCTAATGAAAAGGAGTTATAATTAAGAGAAATTTATTAATTAACCTTGGTATTAAAGTTAATAATCAATTACTAATGAATTCTACCTGGCATTAAAAAAAATCTCATTAGCAAAATTACAAAGATTTTTAAAAATATACAAGTTAAAATGTAGGCGGAAATCCAGAGTTACCTTGCTTAGTTCTTTACATACAAGCTTTCTCTACATAGTAGTGCAGATTCAAGTTTGTTAAAATGATGGTCTCTGGGGATAGGGTTGGGTCACAATAAGGGATCAAAGTTTTGCAGGTGAATAAATCAGAAAAATCTTTTTGAAATTTTCTGAAGCACTGAGCCAGAAAAATGGAAATTTTCATGTAAACTTCCTGCAAGTGGAGATTCAAGTTTGATAAAATCATGGCTCCAGGGTGGGATGGGGCCACACTAGGGGATCAAAGTGTTATATAGGTATATGTAGGGAAAATCTTGAAATATCTTGTTTTCAAAACCTACTGGCATAAAAAGTGGCAATTTAGTGTCTGGTAATTGGTATGCAATGTGGGCCCATGGATTAAATTGTTGGCCTATTATTCATAAGAAGACCTTTTTTTTTGGGGGGGGGGGGTTACCAGAATTATTTTGCTGCAATACAGGGCATCAGCGTTTCACAAACACATCTTAGTTAGAAAAGATGCTCATTACCTGAATGAAATCAGACATGTGATGTTAGTTTGACCATGTTTTGTAGATGTCAGCACTATTATCATCAACAAGAAGATTGCTGTAGGAGCCATGAATTAGAACCTGTTGAGATGATGTGTGTTTCTTGCAACTTTCAAGTTAGTGGAGCATACCCCAATTAGACTGACTGTTGTTCTAAATGCCAAGCAATCAACTTTGACTTGTTTAAATAGGATTTGTAGGTGACAGCGAGGAAGAAGTTTATCTTAAGAGGCCACCAACACAGTCTTCAGCTCTCCACCCAAGACATTTTTGTTAACACGTCACCAACACCTCCTCTCCACACAATCTTCAACTCTCCACCTACTTCCCCAGACAGAATCCCTGGAGTTTACCTTAGAGGAAAGTTATCTTGTATCATACACTGAAAAGGCTAATTCTGTGGATTTAGGCACCGTTATATAGTATGAGCATGCTACAGATATCTGTTTGGAAATTGGTTGAGGAAATCCTATTGAGGACAGGGATCAGATTTGACAAACGGAATTGTTTTTGGTGAATCTGTTGATGAGGGCAATGAACTTGTGGACCTCGGTGTGCACTAGACTTGTGAAAATCAGTTTTTTGTTTGCATCTTAAATTTTGTATACATTTAGAATTCTAGTTTCTTGTATAAATGTTGTTAACATTGCCTTGTTTCATGAATATTTTACCAGAATATACATTTTTGTAAGATAAAAATCAGTCTTATTTGAATTTATTTTATCACTGTTTGCAGAAACAAAAAAACTTCTCTGCTATCGGGTCAGGAGTATATTATCGTAAAGAGACTTTAACGAATACTTTAATGTTAGATTTGGTTGTTATTTTGTAAAAACATCTTGACTGGAAAGTATCATAAATGCAGCAATACTTTTCCGTTAAGAATACTTTATAATGATGACCATAAAATCTTTCATAGAAAGACATCGTTCTACGCTCTTTACATAGTTATACAACACATCAACAATGACAGGATTTGGGGTAAAGAAACCAAATGTTTTCTCTCTATAAAGAATGTCCAGATTTTTCATTATGAAAGTTAAGGTTTGGGGGAAGAGAAAGCAATGAAGTTCTTGAAATTAAGAATCTCACAAAACGTTCTGGTTTCAGGAAGTGAGAGATGGTGAATCCCATGGTGTAGTACAGTACAGGGGTTTCAATGGTCTTGTTTTAAGTCAGCATTTCACAAATTCTTTTGTTATAGCGATCCAATTTTCAAACGCAACATGTCGTTGGTCAATCCAATTTTCAAACGCAACATGTCGTTGGTCAACTGTGTGGACATTCTATACCAATTCTTAGAACATTCTTTACAAATTGATTTTGACAACGTATTACTTCATCTCCCTGATCAAGATAGATGTTGAATGATCGGTGAGGAACCTTAAACAATGTTATATTTCGTTCAAATGTTGAATGATGTGTGAGCAGCCTCAGACAATCTTATATTGTCCAGACGATAAATAATCTGTAGTCTCGGACAGCTTTATATAGTCCAGATGTTAAATGATGTGCAAGAACCTCAGACTCTCATAACTATATATTCCACATGTTAAATTATCTGTGAGGGACCTCAGTCGGTGTTATATATTCCACATGTTAAATTATCTGTGAGGGACCTCAGTCGGTGTTATATATTCCACATGTTAAATTATCTGTGAGGGACCTCAGTCGGTGTTATATATTCCACATGTTAAATTATCTGTGAGGGACCTCAGTCGGTGTTATATATTCCACATGTTAAATTATCTGTGAAGAACCCCAGACGGTGTTATATATTCCACATGTTAAATTATCTATGAAGAACCCCAGACGGTGTTATATATTCCACATTTACAATTTTGGTAAAGGGCTACCTACTCATTCTAAATATCCATTTAGATTCAATTTGGTATCAATAGTATTAAAGAAGTATTTTTAAAATGTTTTACCCATAAATACCATATACCAAGTTTGAACCTGCCCTGGAATCAGAACCTCTGACCCAGGGATCCTGAAAATTACAAACGTGGTAGAGACTTTCATGTTCGACATTGCTATGCATTTAGGTTTTCTTACAAATATGCAATTCTAAAGGATTCTTGAATATTGGTCACTTATCATATTGGCCACACCCTCATACCAAAGCCCCTACTCCCGAAATCACGAAATTTTCAATGTTGGTAAAGGGCTACCTACTCTATCTAACTATCTATTTAATTTGGTTTCAATAGCATTAAAAAGATGATTGTTTTTTGTAACGTTTTACCCATATGTACCATATACCAATTTTGACCCAGCCCTGGGTCAGAACCTCACCCCGGGGACGCGGACGTGGATCATGAAATTTACAATTTTGGTAGAAGTCCTCTTGCTCTACATTACTATGCATTTAGTTTTTCTCGCAAATGTGCAGTTCTAAAGATTTTTTAAAATTGTTCGCTTTTGGCAATTCTGGTCCCGAGCTTAGGGCCCCAGGGTGACAGGAGTCATGAAATTTACAATTTCTATCTTCCTTGTCCCAAAAATGCTTTATACCAAATTTGAAAGAATTGGAATGGTAGTTATCAAGAAGTTAAAAATGCCCAATACTTAACGCAAGACGGACGTCGCACGGAGACCAATTGCAATAGGCCATCAGAGTTACCAGTGACCTAAAAATAAAATTTATTTCTTACACAAGACCTTGAGAAGCTCGTGTCATATTCAGGACTCCACTGATCCATTGAAATGTACATCTTTCAACGAATAGAATATCCAGTGTAAAAATGAAAATAAAAAAATTCATCAAGAATTTGCATTTTCCACGAGTAAAATCATTTATCAAATATCATATTTGATCGACGACTGTGTCTTAATTGAGGTTTATGTCAGTATATTCTAAATAATCGATACATGGCATTGTATGTAGGGCTCGCGACGGGTATGGTCGGTCAACAGGAAATGCTTACTCCTCCTAAGCACCTGATCCCATCTCTGGTATGTCCAGGAGTCCACGTTTGCCCATCTCTCTGATTTGTATTTGTTATTGGAATTACAAGATTGAGTACTGTTAGTTATCTTCACCTTTTACATATAAAGACTTGTCTAAATATTCGGTGTTTTACATGATCACTTTAAGTATTTATCGTATAATTATATCACACATGCATTTCAATGCCTAAATGCTATTTTACTAATTGAATTATTTCTTTCATCATATCGTGACACTTTACGTTCGAGATCGGTCGCGGTAGATCAGTGGTAGAGCGTTCGTTTCCTAACTGGAAGGTCTTGAGTTTGAGCCCCTCTCGTGGCATGGCCGCATCAAACCTGTGACGTAAACATAGGTAGTGATTACGCCTTCGCCAAACGCTCGGTATTTAAGAAGTGAGAAGCATAGGTCTAAATTTGTGGTACTTCACCTACAGCTGGTGACGTCTCAATATGAGTGAAAAAATTCTTAACGGGGCATAAAAAAGAAATCAATAAATGTTTTTATTTTTTCGGAACAACTGAAAAATAATTGCATAGTTGACCTAAGTTTCAGAATTCGAACTTTAAATCACTTCAGTAGAATTGCAAATATTGCGGCAAGTTAAGACTAATCATGTTTTCGAGGCGTTGAGACGTTTGACGGGTTATGATCTAAACATTCACTTGGTCGAAAAAACGTTAACATAGTAGAAATCCAGATAAACACAACAATTCTGATAATCATCTGCAGGCACGTAGAAAAAAAGGGGGTATCTCATATACTTAAGCTTATTTAACAAAGTTCATTGTCCGTTATTTTCATACATTTGGTCTCCCCCCCCCCTCCCCTCCCGCATCGAGCAACCTTTATCTTTTTTTTTCTCTGCTCGTTAAGGAATAATGCAACGCCAGAGAAATTTGATGTGGATGAAAAATGGAGGATATGTACAAGAAAATTTTGAAATTGAAAACTTTCAAATTTACTTTGTTTAGCCAAAAGCAGTTTTAGTAAAAGTAATCTGAAGAAAAAAATTAAATCCTCTGCTGGACTCGAACCCGCGATCTACAGTTCAGCCGTCGTCGTGGTAACGTACTGAACTACTCAGCTAGTGAACTTTGTCATGAATAGACAAATATTGGTGATATTTATATTTTCATTCATGGTTTAAAGGAAGTCAAAAACTTTTTATTTTGATTGTCGCGTGACCAGTCAAAAAAAAAAGAACTAGCGAAGGTCTGGTTTCAATCAAACTGCGTCCCCTCCTACCAAATTTGAAAAACGATGCTACCTGCTGAAAGAGGAAGTACAGACAACTTGATTTCTACCATACACTGGCACATGCCGGACACCGCGGAAATACAGCTGATTACAGGCCTCTTGTTCTACAACTCGTAAGTTTGGTAGACTGTTCCGATATAAAGGATGGGCACACCATACAGGCGCGGACTTGAAATGTACATTTGCGTGCAAAGCAGTGTTTCGCAATCTACAACTACATAGGGGGATTTTTATTTACACTTGTTGTAGAAATTCATTTATGATTTTTGATAACGTTGATTAAATAGTTACACTATGAACCATCAGCTTCTATATAAGAACTCCCACGGTGAGCTAAATGAATAAATAACAATGGAAAACGTTGTGACGAAATGGTTTAAAAATTCCGAAGTTTCGCAAATCAGCTCAAAAACGCTGTGGGGAAAAGGGTAATGCCATCGTTCAGCGGCGAAAGCAACTGTACTGTTACGTCATAGGCGGCGTGATTGGCAAAGAGTTAAACTGAGTTTTGATTCATTCAACATTTACTTCAGCATCAAGACGTTTTCCAGGTCGTTTCCTTCGTAACGGGAAGTTCGTGAGTTCGAGACCCGCCCGTGTCATGGCCTCGTCAATTCTATGACGTAAAGAATGTACAGATTGCTCCTTATTCGCCAAACGCTCGAATTTCAGCAGTGAGAATCGCGGGTCTTTCGGATATGACCTGAGAAAGGACGGGGCGTCGCGGTAGGCGTTGGTACGTTGAAGAACCCTCACTGCTACGGCCCTGAGCGCTAAACATAAGTACTTTACCTACAGTTAGTGACTTTTCAAAATAATTGATTGCTTGTTTTAGGTCTCGTTGACAATTTTTTTTACTCATATTGAGACGTCACCAGCTGTATGTGAACTACCACAATCTGGAAATTGAATATATATATATTTAAATCTTATATATAGATACAAAATATTAAATCCCTATTGTAGACCACGAGGAAAATGGTGAAATCAGTTTGGAAATGATGACATATCAAATCGCCCACATTTGAATCAGTATAATTCACTTGTGCAGTGGCAGATCTAAAGAGGGTGTGTGATTTGCTACCCCTCCATCATTTAAATCAACATTTTAAGACGTTATTTTCTGCCATTTGAGGTCTTCAACAACTTTTTGGAATTGTCGGGGGGGTCCGGAGAAGGCAACCACCATTGAAACTTCTCTGGATATCTCTATTATGCATATATATAAATATGTATATTTATTTGTTGAATTGTGCCAACATTGTTCTTGAAAAGAAAATCCCAACACATTCCCCGTGGGGATCTGGGTTGTTAGAATCCCAGGTAGCACATAACGTTTTCATAACATTGTATTCTGGTTCTAAAAAGGTTTTTAGAGAACATTTCCATCCAAACGTTTTTATAACGCAATGAAAACATTTTATTATTGTTTTTATAACATTGTAAAAACGATAATACAAACATTTTGCAAATGAAAACTAAAACATTTTTAAAAATGTTTTTGAAACATTACATTAACATTGTTAGAAATATAAGAACAATCATATCAAAAACATTTTTTAAAAATTGATTTTAAAACGTTTTATAGACGTTTTTTTTTTTTTTCATTTTGTGAAATGCGTGAATCATTGGGAAGGGGTGCTGGAAATTTTGCAAATAAAAAAAAAACCAAAACACAATATACCGGTATTGTATTCTGGGTTCGATTTACTGAAAAGGTTTGCACCCCCCCCCCCCCTTCCATTTGGAAAAAAAATCAGGATCTTCGTCTGAACGATGCACATATATTATTTAATATTATCCTCCACTATGATTTTTTAAGTGTACTTAGGATGTGAACTATTTACAATACATTTTACAACATGAACATCACTGAAATGTTATTAATATAACCAATATTTGATTACGCTCTAGTCTACGTCATAACATCTGATGATTGGTCAATGCATAAGATGCGGCGATTCGCGAATTATGTTAAAATAAACAGTTGTAATTATGTTAAAATAAACAGTTGTAATATATTATATATACCATTTTAAGATATAAATTGTATGTCAAAAATTGAAAAAGCCAAGTTTTCTTCTGTGTGTGCATGTGTCCCCCCCCCCCCCCCCCCCCCCCCCAACAAATTACATGTCCGTAATCAATCCGGAAATTTTATAACCATTCAGATTAGGTTTTATTGATTGGCAGTAGACAACTTCCTTTCTCGAACAATCGACGAAGTGCGAAGGTGGGCTTAATTTGAAGCAGTTTTATTCACATTCAGGTTCAATGTCATGTCCTTTAAAATGTGTATGCATTGTTTATTATGGGCGAGTAGTCATGCGGTAGCTACAATTAATGCTTGACTAATTATGGTCAGTTATCCCAAAATACAACGTTTTAACGGTGTTATCAGAGCACCACGTGATACGCAGGAAAAAAAAAAAGGCGAACGCTCCCAGTTTGAAATATTAAAAATTGGATGGACGACCGTGGAGCTACAGTTCCACCCATACAAAAAAACTTCAAATTTACGATGGTTCAACTTTTCTGCTAATTTTTTTTTTATATATTCATGTTTTGCAAAAAAGAGTCTGTAAAAATGATCTGACAGTACCAATAAATATTCCAGACAATATGCTATCGATATCAGCTGTTTACTTGCTTCATACTTACTTTTTCCAACATCCTTCCCATCCATGTGAATTGAAACAGTTCAAGTTTGTTTACATTTTAAAATGGCGATTCTCGCTGTCAACAGGATCGCACCCTGTTAGTTTTACAATGCTGGTGAGGGTGTTAAAAAGTAAGTTTGAATTAAGTAAACAGCTGATTTTGATAGTGCATAAACTTGAAATTTTTTTGGCATAAATCATATGGAATTGGGTAAAATTAAGTAAAAATCGAGCCTGGGGAGAAACTAGAATAAAATTATACAGTTTTTTGTATGAATGGAACCAAAGCTTCCTGGTCATCTATCCATTTTTTTTTTCATACCGAGAGCTACAGTTCTGCAGCTAAATTGTACTGAGTACCTCATCCGTATGAAAGTAGTAAATTAATGCATCTCGAGTAGAAAGTAGTTCTTGATTTCGAATTTCTATTATCCCGGTATGATGCTGTTTTTTATATGATAGTTTTTATCTAATGAACATTTTTGTAAACTATTTTAATTGTATGCATCTTTAGAGTATTGTTAGTTTGATTTAAAATCTTTTTCACTGTGAAATGAATTATCATAACAGCAGAATATAAAATAAATATTAATGGATGCCATCAAAACAATTTGTATGTAGAAAAAAAATTAAGTATATATTTAGTCAGATAACATGATTAAGAAATCTTTATTTTGAAAAATTGGTTCAACTAGGTAACATAAACACAATCTATGATTGTCATTAAAATTTGGTTTTAAATAATGGATTATGCCAAAATTGTTCTATATTTTAGTAAGATTTGGGATTATGGATCCAGATGAAAAGCATAAAAAGAGACGTTTATATAACAAGCAATGGATTTCAAATAAGCGCATGCGTGTGCATCAACATCAGGATCAATTTGAATCTGATTCTGAAACACATGTACCGGTACCTCAAACTTCTAATCAAACACTAAATGTCAATTCTAGCATTGATAGACAAAATACAGAAAACCGCCTGTCAAATATTGATCAATCATCTGAAAAAGAATCAGGTGTAATAGATCTAAATTTTGAACAAGTTATTTCCAGTGATGAAGTAATAAGTATGGGTAGTGATGGTGAATCAACAGACATAATGGAACCATTGAGAAACTGGGTCAATACATATGAAATTAAAGCTAATGCAGTTGACTCCCTCTTAAAATTGTTAAAGCAAAATGGGCATCCAAACCTTCCAAGTTCTCGCACTTTACTTAAAACTCCGAGAGAAGTTGACATTATAAAGGTATCCAATATGGACTATTTTTACTTTGGCCTGGAAACTATGATAAATAATGCATTGAAAAAGTACAACCAGACAGACATTCAGGCTATTGATAACTCCATAACTCTTTCACTGAATATTGATGGACTGCCGCTTTTTAAAAGCACCAATACATCTGTATGGCCAGTTCTTGGACTAATATGCAATTTAAAGCCCCCTAGACCTTTCCCCATAGCATTGACTGTGGGTACATCCAAGCCATCGAATCTAGAGTTCTTAAATGAAACAATTATTGAATTGAACAATTTAATCAATAATGGCATCAACATCAACGAAGAACATTTTGAGGTGAAATTACTTTGTGTCATTTGTGATGCTCCTGCAAAGGAATGTTTTAAAAAGAGAAATATTTCAGCAGTTACTAAACAATCATTTTGCTTCGCAAGACCATTATCTTTTTTTTTCGGTTTGTGACCCACGGAGGGCTCCCAAAGATATAGACTAGTTATAACATAATGGGAATCCCACTACAGCCCAGATCGATATCATTCCACGGACCATCTTAACGTGCTTATAGAATATCAACACAATCAACCTCTATTGTAAGACAAGTATATATTCTTTCTTAGATGATATCGTGGCATTTAAACTTATTTCAAAACCTGAATAAACAATAGGTTTAATTAGTAGAAACAGGCCGAATTTCGAAAAACTGATTTGTCACTGTGTGTTATTGACAAGTAACCAGTTTTTTATCATTTAATTATCTTTATTGTGAGATATTAAATGACGTCTTCTTTTACAGATGAAATAAAACATTATTTAAAAACCTCTCAAATCGATAGGTTCGGTTGAAGCAAGGGTGAATTTGCAGGGACTGGTTTGTGACTGTTTATTGACGAGATATAACTACGAGTATGTAGGGGGAAACAGTCAAGTTTCATTTGAATGATGTTCACGGTTTCTAGATTTTAATGAGATCGGAATAAGACTCATTTTTCTAATACAGTGACATTGAAACACTAAGGAACTGGAACAAGGTGTTTAAGAATTAAGGTAAGGTCTTGTTCAAACTTCATTATTCACGTAATACATGTAATAAAACGGTGTTCTAATTGCTTATAATATCCAAATAAAACGGTGTTCTAATTCGTTATAATATCCAAATAAAACGGTGTTCTAATTGCTAATAATATCCAAATAAAATGGCGTTCTAATTGCTAATAATATTCAAATATAAAACGATTTCCCGATTGCTTATGATATTCAATTAATAAATGGTCTTCCGATTGCTTATAATATTCAAACATAAAACGTTGTTCCGATTGCTTACAAAATTCAACTATAAAACGGTGCTCCAGATGCTTATAATATTCAAACTTAAAACGTTGTTCCGATTGCTTACAAAATTCAACTATAAAACGGTGCTCCAGATGCTTATAATATTCAAACTTAAAACGGTGTTTCGATTGTTTATAATATTCAACTATTAAACGGTGTTCCGATAACTTTAGTAATGAAACATAAAAATGCAATCCGATATTTTATAATATACAAATATAAAATGGAGTTTTGCTTGCTTAAAATACTCTGTATAATTTGCTATTATAACCTGTCATTGGGTTAGATGCTGTCTGTCGTGTTTCATATCAACTGTTAGATGGTTTTACCCTGTTTACCCGAACAATATATAGGGTTCACGGCGGGTGTGACCGGTCGACAGGGGATGCTTACCTAGGCACCTGACCCACCGCTGATATATTCAGGGGTCATTATTTGTCCAAATTCTAATTCTGTACACCTTAGTGGACGTATGACTGAATTGTGTCCCTTGATGAATTGCAAAAACCAGTTTCCCGGACTTTTCTCCGCCTTGGATGAAGATGTGCAATTGAAATTTGATATGTGGCTTTGTCTTGGATAGTTACAGATCAAGTGTGAGTCTCGTTACGCTTGACTTTGGACAGAATTATACTACGGGTAGGAAACTTTGTATTGCTTGCAATACAATCATAATGCTTGTTATATTTGAATTCTTATGAGATCTTTCAAATAAAAACACACTGAAGGTAGGAACTTTCAAACATTCAAATAAAAAAAGAGACGGGTCTGAAAGTAGCACTCTACCTCACATAGTAACCTGTGTTCTGCTGTGGATGTTTCAAACGATAAATACTTCAGCGTTTACAGGACAATCATTTTTCGTCACAACAGCATTATATTTTTTTCCTCTGTGAAATCGACGGACGGTCCCAAATACATAGACTGAACATACCACAATAGGAATCGCACTACAGGACAGAGAGATGACACTGTTCTACGTACTACTTTAGTGATTGATTGATTGTTTGTTTGTTTTACGTCCCGTCGAGAATTTGTCACTCATATTGAGTCGTACTACTTTAGTGTGTCTGCAGAGACCATTACAGTCGATCTATATTGTAAGGCATACATTTGTTCTTTTTCCGATTATATCATAGTATTTTGAACTTCACTTCAAAACTTTGGTAGTTCAGTGGTTAGAGCGTTCGCTTCGTAACCGGGAGGTCATGAGTTCGAGCCCCGCTCGTGCTACGGCCGCGTCAAACCTAAGAGGCAAAAATAGGTAGTGATTGCTCCTTCCCCAAACGCTCGGCATTTAGAATTGAGAATCACAGATCTATCGGATATGACCTTAAAAACGGAGGTCCCGTGTCACGGTAGGCGTTGGCAGGTTAAAGAACCCTCAGTGCTACGGCCCTGAGCGCTATGCATAGGTCTAAATTTGTGGTACTTCGCCTACAGCTGGTGACGTTTCAGTATGAGTGAAAGATTCTCGACAGGACGTAAAGCAAACAATTACTCAATCAAAACTTCAATAGACAATGGGAACAAAATTGAATTTCGAAAAACTGATTTGTCGCTGTATATTGATTACATATTGATTACCTACCTCCGATATGTCCAGGGGCCCGTGTTTGTCCATGTCTCTGATTTGTATTTGTTATAGAAATTATGAGATTGAATACTGTTAGTTATCTTCACCTTTACATATATAGAGGATCTTGAAAGAGTGCGTATGGCACATGAAATGAGTTACCAGATTTAATATTTCCCGAGCCATGGCGAGGGAAACATTTAAATCTGGTAACGAATTTCATATGCCATAATCACGAATGTAAGATTCTGTTTATCACACAACTATCTATAACTCATATTTTAGTTACTTTCCATTTCACGTTTCTGTATAAAGAAGTGATTTGCGGCCTCTCTGCATCGTCTGATAATGTCCTTGAGCGGAAGAAATAAGATCTAAAGATAAACACGTCAAAGTGATAGCTAAACTTTCAATCTTAGGATTTTAATTTTTTTGCTATGTCATCATATAATAACAACATCAAATAAAAGAGGAATAAATATGATAGGCTTGAAGAACGTATGTAGTAAAAGTTTTGTACATATGTCAGCACGCCCTGACCTCACATAACCCTACATATAGTTTGCATTGTTATTAACTTGAGCTACAAGTTCATGTCGTTTTTCCGAATCTGTGTTACGTACCCGGAAACAGTATTGTTGTGTGATAAAACCAGTTTTAATTTAATTATTTTCATTGTGAGGTATTTAATGACGTCTTCAATTTCAGATGATATAAAATATTATATATAATCCCTCAAAACGACAGGTTCAGTTGAAGGGTGAATTTCGAAAGACTGATTTTGTGACTGTTCATTGACTAGATTTAGCTATGTGCATGCAGAGGGAAAGCGGTTTTTCATTTAAATATTTTTCAAAGACCATTGATTTCTTTTACTGAGATAAAAATTAAAACTTATATTTTATCAATACAATTACAACGAAACACTAAAGATCTAAAGCAATGCGTGTAACTAATTAAGGTAAGTTCGTGTTGAAACATGATCCTTTACGTAATACTTGCATTATATAATTATTTTGAGATCAGAACGATCGGTGAGCTACTTTAGCGATCGAGGCAACACGGCCATTTCCGTCACAAATATAAAACGGTGTCCCGATTGATTATAATATATAACATAAACGGTACCAATTTTGGTGCACCAAATGCGCATTTCGACATATAATGTCACTTCAGTGATGCTCATGTCAAAAATGTTGGAAATCCGAAATAGGAACAAACTTGGAAGAGCTGAAAGAACAAAAAAAAAACCCCCAAAAAACACAAAAAAAACACCAAACCAAATACTGGAGCCAAATCCGGCTAAAGATCAGAGCTATGCATGAGGGAGATAATGCTTAATATACAACTATAAAACGGTATTCCGATTGATTATGATATACAGTACAAAGTGCACAGTATGAATTATAAAGCAAAAATTATACAGTATAAAGTGTACAGTATAAAGTATGAAGTATAACGAGTACAGAATAAAGTGTACAGTATGAAGTATAACGTGTACAGAATAAAATGTGCAGTATGAAGTATCAAGTACTTGATATCAAGTATTCCCTGTAGTAAGATAATACGGAAGTTCTGTTCCTTCACATTTGATTATCTCTGCAGCTTGTCTTAAATGTCCACATTCGTGTTCCTGTTCCCTCGATTTTACTGGTAGGAAAGGATTTATGTTTTAAAACATTGCTGGAAACTATTCTTTTGTTTGCCGCATTTTCAAATTTTAACTTTACTGATTTACATAATGAGAAAAATTAAACTCCCTTAATTTTCATTATATTCCGTATTTCATTTCTTTCGGAACGTGAAACAGTTTATGATTTAATTTTAGACATGCTTTGGTGATTTATAACACTGTTTATTCATTGGTGTCATTTTCTATCGTACATTTCAGTAGAGAAGGGAAGTAACAATTGAGCTACAGAATCTACGAAAATGTTTCACTGTCTTAAAGATTACATCAAATCACTCTATATATAGATCTGTCCTAAAGTATTCATCTCACTATGGACCACACAAATTGACTTGTTGTATTCGGCTCGCACGTGCATTAGCAATTTTTCTGAAAAATGTGTATCGCTTGTTTTTCATTGTAGGTATAGGGCTCGATATTTCATCACAAGTCACATACGGTGGGATCACAATACGAGTAGTTTGACACAAACATAAACCTTCCCCCCAAACTGCTTTATTCTGATCGAGATCTACACCCCTTTTTGAAGAATTACACAGTCATGTAGTTCATGGTTTATTATCAGCACACACACATGACAACCTTACAACATGGTGCCTACAATCATACTGTTTTAAATCCCCCGGATATACAAAGAGCAGTAACTCTAGATCAATCATTAAGTAAACACAGTTAAGTCCCTTTACAATATTATCTCAATACACTACATTACCCCCTTTTCTAAGAATTATATATCATTCACCAAACATTGCTGAATTATAATTATACAGCATACATATATTCTAATCAATAAATAGAGACACATTTAAGTCAATAAATAGAATTAGCATATACAGTCATATTCACGCACACGATCAAATTACATCTCATAGTCCTCAAAACGTTTCGGTTGTTGCCTGACTCGAGTCGACCTACGTTCGGGTTGAATTTTCGGCGAGGCTCTTGCTGAATCTGAAGATGATATGCCAGTCTGCCCCGAAGACACACAGACTGGTTCCAGTTCACTCGGAACTTCTGAAATACCCGATCGAATATCCTCTTCCTGATATTTTTTCACAAATTCACTATTGCGCTTATAACACACACCTTCTGGTGATTTCACAACACAGCTGTTTCCTTGTTTCTGAACGAGTTGAAATGGTTCGGAGTGATACGGTGTATCCATCTTTTGCTTGTATGACTTTTTCACAAGTACGGAATCTCCTGGTTCCACATCACTCTCTACCGCACCGCGTTTATTGTCGACATACACCTTATTCCTGTTCTTAGAATACGCATCATGTTCACGCGCTTCTTCATCATAGACATTTTCTGAAGTATCTAGTTCTGGTAATTTAGTTCGCAACGTACGTCGAAACATCAATTCCGCTGGCGAAACTCCAGTCGTGCTGTGTGGTGTTGTTCGATACGCAAATAAATATTTACGGATTTCCTTCCTCCAATCTTTGGATTCCGCTTGTGCAATTCGAATTCGCTTCATCAATGACCTATTTTGTCTTTCCACTTCCCCATTTGCTGCAGGATGTAACGGCGTCACTGTTCTGTGCTTAATTCCATTTTCTGCCATGTAGCTAGCAAATGTTTCAGATTTGAATTGAGGCCCATTATCTGATGTAATAGTCATTGGTAATCCATTTCTACAAAACATCCCTTCAAGAGCATCGATAAGTTTTTCACTTGTTATGTCCTTGGTTATTTCAATTTCATAGTATCGGCTGAAATAATCCACCACAACAAAAACATATTGTCCTGATGTTAACAGTCCTAGTAGATCGATAGACAAATCTTGCCACGGTCCTGTTGGTAAGGATGTCGGTTTGATAGGCTCAGGTTTTGGAAATGCACTGGTGATCTGACATGCATGACATGATTTCACATATTTCTCAACGTCTTTGTCCATACCAGGCCACCAGACCTTTGTTCTCAACTGCTGCTTAGTACCCACAATTCCTAGGTGCCCTTGGTGAGCAATCTGTACACACCGTTTTCGTAGACTTTCAGGAATTACAATCCTTGTTCCGCGTAACACCAGAAATCCTATACAGCATAATTCATTGCGAAATGGTAAATAATGACTACAGTTTTGGTCCCACTTGTTTTCTTTGATGAATTTTCGTACTCGACTAAGTTCTTCATCCTTCCTTGAAGTACAGTTTTGGTCCCACTTGTTTTCTTTGATGAATTTTCGTACTCGACTAAGTTCTTCATCCTTCCTTGACGTTTCTTCAACTTCACGTGTAGACATTGACCTGGGAGTTGCTTCCCTTGCCACAAATTTAACATAGTCCTCAGAATCCTCTGAATCATTCCTTCCAGAATGCGCTTTGTCTACCAAACGTGATAACGCATCTGCAATATTTTGACGTCCTGGGGC
>JAMZEH010000075.1:657500-860000 GCA_024699665.1 Ostrea denselamellosa | reverse complement strand
GGAAAACATACAATGTTCTTGATAAAGAAGGGTTCGAACATCGAAAAGTCAATCATTCAGGAAACTTTGTAGATCCCGATACAAGGGTACATACCAATACAATAGAGTCTGCCTGGCATGCATTAAAAAAGTCATTACCAGTCAGTGGTACAGTAAAATCTCTGTATGATACTTATTTTAGCCAGTATTGCATCAGTAACAAATATTTCACTGAATGTCAAGATCCATTCCTAAAATTTCTAGAACGTATCAACTTTTTATACGACCCCTCTTTACTCGTACCTGAACTTATTTCAGCAAAGGAACCCTCGATTACCAAACAACGAGTTTTTCAACCCCTTGATTTAATTAGCTTAGATGATTTCATGTTGTAAGGTAAGGCAAGTTTAGTTATTTCTTACTTGATGGGGGCTGCCGCCCCAAACCTCCGCTTAATTTCGCTCAAACGCTGTTGGGCTTTTATTTTTATTATGCGATTTTCGCTTATCAAAATCGGAGGCGAAAGTGTAAATGGCGGCGTGTTTACATTCAGCTTAGCAACGGCAAGTAGAAGTAACTACACATGCACAGTCACGTGCTTTTGGGGACCAGTATACTAGAAATTTTTCCTTATTTTGATAGATTTATGACATACTATTAAAAAAAATAGGGGGTACTGTATTTTGTGATCAAAATGTTGACATATACAAAGGGATAGGAAACCATGTTGTATAGTCCCTTAACGAGGAAGCATTTCTAAAGAAATCCATCACTCAAACACATCAATCACACTCTCCTGATCAGCACAGGATGCTTCTGATGATCAAGGGTGTTGTGCCACAAATTTGCATGCCTCTGAATTGGAAGGTTAGAAGCAGTCTAAAGGAAGATTTTGAAGAGAAAGCATAAGATTATCAGTTGTTGAAGTCGTTAATTAAACAGAGATCATGTGCCGTCTAAGACAGGATGAGGTTACCTGCCCTTGGCATGCTACAGGTTGGCACAGGACAGGTCACTGTGGCAAGGGCAATGAATGTTTCCCAGTCTGTTATCAGCAGATTATGGTCCAGACATCGTGCTACAGGGTCTGTTCAGGATACACCACGATCCGGTAGACCAAGGGCAACAATTCAGGCTCAGGACAAATTCATCCGCACTATTGCCTTAAGAAATCATCTGGTAACAGCAAATCAGATAATGTCTCAATTTCAAAGGGATACTGGCTTAGTGAGTGGCCAGACCATCAGGAATCGACTACACAGATTTCACTTACACGTCTGGCATCCTCGTATCATTCCCTGTTTATGGGATATGCTTGGACAGCGGCTACACCAACATCAACAACCTGCTGCCAATGTCCACGAATTTGTTACAGCATTGCAACAGGAATGGAATAACATTCCCCAAAATGACCTGGGACATCTCTTTAAGAGTATGCCAAGCCGAATCCGAGCTAGTCTGGCTTACCAAGGGGGATTTACCTGCTACTGACTGTTTCAAAATGGTGGTAAATTTGCTGTGTGACCCTGTGTTGTGTCGACCCTTATTCTAGAGAATCTGTTCTTTTCTGACTGTTCAAAGGGTTTGGAATAAATTGACAAATGTTACCTTCATGTTTTTTCTGTCATTTTTTCCTTCCTGACCTCATGATCTGCATTTCATTGTCCTTGTCAATCCAATATCCCCTACGTTTTTTTTTAATAATATATAATATCGGGGGATATGTTGATATTTCGGAAATGCCCATCATTTAAGATATACTCGATGTTTCTGAAATTTTCTCTACAATCATTTTTTAAATTTCCTCTATATGAACATGATAAAGCAGAGTGGGTAAAAGCATAAAAGAACTACCAGACATTATGTTCTGTAGATCAGGGATAATTTAGAAAATGTAACAGAAAAGTTCGAAATTTATCAGACAGAAGGAAAAACCACCGAGACTTTGTTTTCATCTTTTTTTATTTTCAAGCAGTGAATATGACAGTTTAGAACATTAATTTATTTTTAATAAGTTAACGGCTTTTTATTTTTTGGCCACACAGGATACTTCATAAATTTTGTTTTAGATTGATTTTAATCCTTTTTCGCACACAGGTCTTGTAAACATAATCGGACCCGTGGAGATCTGGGTTAGAATAGGTCCTTAGTACAGCTTGCTTCTCATAAGAGGCGACTAAATGGGTCGGTCCTTCGGATGAGACAACAAAAACCGATGTCCCGTGTCTCAGCAAGTGTGGCACGATAAAGATCCCTCCCAGCTCAAAGGCCGTAAGCGTCGAGCATAGGCCTAAATTTGCAGCCCTTCACTGGCAATAGCGACGTCTCCATATGAGTTAAAGATTCTTGAGAGGGACGTTGAACAATATTTAATCAATCAATCTGATGTATATGATATTGCACTTGACACCTTTGTGACCCTTCAGGCCTTTGATTTGTAAACTAAGGGGATGGAGATATGTGACCATGTTCACACCTGCATATTACACTTTTAGCTTTACTTTTTTTTTTCATTTCAGCCATGATTGTTCATCGGAGGTAGAAAAAATATGCGTAATATTGAAAGTACGTGCATAGAATGGGCTTATGATTTCTGGAAATGCTAGTTGTTGACGGTTATGATGAAAATGCAAATCATCTTTATCAGATTTGGTTTTGTTACCACAAAAGGCAATAAATAATGTATAACAGGTACTTTGTATAAAAAGTGTATGGCAGTGAATTTGTTTTAAATATTAATTTATTTACCTATACTGTTTGTTTGTTTGTTTATAGCCGCCTGAGCAATTTTTCAGCTATCCATTACCGGTGACAGGGCTGCAAATTTAGGCCTATGCTCGGCACTCAGGCCTTTGAGCAGGGAGGGATCTTTATCGTGCCACACCTACTGCGACACGGGACCTCGGTTTATACGGTCTCATCCGAAAGACCGGCACCCACGTCCCACGACACCTAGATGTCGAACTTCCACATATGGGAAAAGGCGGTTAGACGTGGCAGCTGCGACACTATGGAATGCATTGCCTGATAACCTTCGTCGGTGTCAGACTTTGAACAGTTTTAAAACGCAATTAAAAACATATCTTTTTAGACTCGCTTATTATTAAATGTCTCAATTTTAATCATTTTCACTTTTACTTAATTTCAAAAAAAAAAAAAATAATAAAATCATTTACTTCTAGTACTATGTAACCTGTCTTTTAAAAATTAGTATTTATGTAACCTGTCTTATGATTTATGATGTACAGCGCTTTAGAGCGATTATTTTGATCGAATAGGGCGCTATATAAAATGATTATTATTATTATTATTATAGTGGGATTCGAACCCCCGACTCAAGGATCATCAGATCTTTGAGCCCGACGCTCTAACCACTGCGCCACGCGGGCGGCTTTTACCTATACTAAATTGATATCAAGCTAAATAACCCAAACAACACTTACATACTCAACAATATATAGGAAAATGTATGTATGTTAATGTTTAATGCCCCTTGGCCCCTTATTTAAAGGGACTGGCCTCTTAAAAAACTTGATATCGTTGAAAAGGTCTGAACATTATCTACAACTTTATTTCTATAATGTGTAGCAAAATATTCTTAGTTTTCAAGATGTATAGCATATTCAATTTTAGGGGCCATCCCCTGAATTCCTTGAAGTATCTTAGTGGTTAGAGCGTTCGCTTTGAAAACGGGAGGTCGTGAGTTCGAGCCCCGCTCGTGCCATGGCCGTGTCAAACCTAAGACGAAAAATAGGTAGTGATTGTTCCTTCGCCATACGCTTGGCATTTAGATGTGAGAATCACAGGTCTTTCGGATACGACCTTAAAAACGGAGATCCCGTGTCACTGTAGGCGTTGGCACGTTAAAGAACCCTCACTGCTACGGCCCTGAGTGCTAAGCATAGGTCTAAATTTGTGATACTTCACCTACAGCTGGTGAAGTCTCAATATGTGTAAAAAAAAATTCTCGACGGGACGTAAAACAAACAAACAATCAATCAATCAAACAATCCGTTGGAAAAGGAAGACCTTAATAATATTTGTTTCCCCAACAATCTGTGTTTGTGTGTGTCTTTTAAATCTTAGAATATGGCTTCCACACCACCGACCATGAATGCCGGGCCAGGACAGATTATAAATATTGATATGTTCAGCTCATAATAAACAATTAGGTGGTATAGAGACTAATTGGTTTAGATATCATAAGTTATAGATATTTTCTTTCATGATAGAAAAATTATGGCATCAAATCGTAAATTTTTCACATGACAAATTTCGGGTTCTTTTTTTTTTCCTAGTCGGTCTGTATGTGGCTACAGAACACCAACTTCCATGTCGCTTGTGTCATCATCAAATGTATCCTGCAATAGGAAATCAAAGATATCTTCCTCTGACGATGTCAGATCGTTTTCAAGATGTAAATATAAACGTTCGCTGTCTCATTTCCATTGAAACGGAAACGAAACGTGTGGCCCCTGCACACTTTAGAAAACGCCGCGTTCGGGAACTAAATCATTGGCAGAAAAATAATGATCAATCTCAACAATTATTACATAATATTTATATTTAAATTTGAAGTGTTTATTTTAAATCTACCGATGTAGCATTCCCAACGTGTGCATGCCTTTGGCCCTCTCGCTATTTTACTATAGTGATTTCAAAGAAATACTTTGCCTCATATGAATGTTCATTCCAAGCACTGATTAAAATTCATAAAAAATATGTAGAGTCCCGTTGCTTTTATAACTCAAAATTTGGCTCCTTTACAACCTATTGCAGTTTCGCACTCAAATGCCACTACTTTAAAAATTATTACCTACCCTTATAATTTCCTGTGCCAAAAATACATTCTCTGCAATACTTCCTTAGCCCATTATTTATTTCAATCCATGACATTTTTGCTTTTAAATAAAAATTATATCATACCTCATTTCCACCAATCATGTAATATCTACTCGTTTTTACCTCCGCTCTTTCTTGGGTAAACTATATCCGGTGTAAACAATCTGGGGGTTTGCCACTCTTATGCCTATACTTTTATTGTGACCTACCTCAGAATTAGGCAAATTTGTATTTTTTATATACATCATACCTACCAGTGTACATGTGTGAAACTTGAGACCTGGAAGTTCAGTGTCATGAGATTTGTCACCATGTAAATGAGCTGCACCATCTATGGACAGTGACATTCTCAGGAACAAAAGACTCTGGCAATTTGGATGATATTGTGATCTGATTTTTCATTGTAATAAATAAAATGCTATGAAACTTACATGTTTTCGTTTTTCCTTATGTATGAAATGATTTCAAGGCATCATATTGACAATTTCTTCATAACGGTAGATTCTACCCTGATTTCAAGGAGAACCCACAAAATTGGTGAAAACTTAAGGAAAACTGCTAAATATGTAATTTCACAGAAGTCTAAACACCAAATTTTTGTGAGATTAAGAAAGAGATAGCATGTAGGAATCTAATGAATCTAGTGGTTCTTGATATGTTGCCCTTACTGCTGATGTAGGTGAGATACTCTTAATCCCCGATGTGCACTGACCTCGGAAGTGACATGCGACCTCGATTTTTGCGGTCTCATCCGAAGAATCGCCGTATTTAGTCGACTCTTACGATCCGGGTTGTTAGGATAGATCCTCAGTACTCCTTGCTTGTCGTAAGAGGCGACTAAATGGGTCGGTCCGTCGGTTGAGACCGTAAAAACCGATGTCCCGTGTCCAGGCGCGTAGCTGCCAAGTAAGCCCGTAAGCCCGGTGACCAAAAAAAAAAAAAAAACGGAAACAAAATAAATAAATAAATACTCCAGTGGAAGAAAGATATATGTATGTAAGAGAAGAGATCTAGAGAGGGTGTGAAATTTAGATGATGTCAACTAAATTGATACATTCTACAATTTACATTACGCCATCGCATGACGTATCGCAATAAAAAGCTGGGTAGAAAATGTTGACATGGCGGGGAACAAGACAATCAATGATTTGTTTAAAATCATTATCTTCTCAGTCCGTGGTGCCAATCTCAGAGGAATCAAAGTTAGCAGATCAACAATCTTATAGGCCTACTGTTTCTTTTGAATCTACGTCCGCTGCACCTCCGTATCCCGATTTAGAAGATCCAAATATTGATACAAAAGCAAACATCACAAAGGCGGCCATTTTAATCACAGAATGGAAAAATTGTGCAAATACACATTCCCTACTAGGTGAGTTACACTCCTTAATAATATATGTCATTAAGAAATTCCTGGTTTTTTTTTTTATCGGACCGAAGTCGAGATGTTGTCAAAGGGGGGGGGGGATTATAATTTACTTTTCATGAAATATAGGGAGATGTTGGAAGAAAATTTGGGGGATGGCGATGGTTTATTAAATTACAGTTTGTCCAGGAATTCTACCGTATAGATTTCACCAAATCTATACAAAAGGTCAAAAATACATACAATGTTTAATTTACTAATGTAAAAATATACCCTGTCCCTCGAACACCCCCCCCCCCCCTTTCCCAGTCTTGATCAACGCACGTTAAACCTGAAAGTATTATTTACATGAGGGATACTTTATAAGTATACATGCGTATATTTCATGTCGATAGCAAATGACATGTACATACAAAAGTAAACAATTAGGTTGCCCCCCTCCAAAAGAAAATAATAATAAAATAAAAAAAAATAAAAAAATAAATAAATAAAAAGACTTAAAGTCGTACAAAATTTTACGAAATTGAACACAACTAAGCAGGAATGGAGAGAAGTAGTTGATATATACTTCTTTTTTATTATTTTGCACAGATTAATTGGGAAAAAACAACGCAAATTCAATTTCCGTTGGCTTGAGATTTACCCATGGATGCGCTACTCCAAATTAGAAGACGCTGCCTACTGTGCTTCGTGTTTTATTTTTGGCCGCACTGAAGCCAAAGAAAAAACTTTCATAACACCTGTACAAGACCGGGCAAATATGTCTACGCATGTCACTCGACACTTGAAAGACGGCGCACAACACCATGTATTTGCGGCAATGGCTGATGATTTTTGTAGAATATACAGACAAGATGATAAGCCAATCACATTCAAGTTGTCTCTGATTGAAGAAGAAAATGTAAAAAAGAAACGACATATCCTTAAACGAATCACTGATGTGATTTTATTATGTGGGAAACAGAATATAGCACTTAGAAGTCACGATGGTAGAAAGAGCAACTTCATTGCAATTCTCCATGAAATCGTTAAAGAAGATGTAATCTTATCCGAACATCTCACCAACATCACTTCAAGGGAAAAATGCACTTCGCCAATCATTCAAAATGAAATCATTGCGATTCTTGGAAAACAAATACTGGACAAACTCGTGGACGATTGTAATGCAAGTGGACATTTCGCATTACTCGCAGATGAAACAACGGATAGATCCACAAAGGAACAGTTATCCATTTGTGTACGATTTATTGATGCAAAACCAGGTGAATTGAGGGAAGAATTCCTAGCATTTGAGGAAGCTGCAGATGGCACAACTGGGGAGGCTTTGGCTAATTTGATTCTGTCGTCATTGCGGAAGTATGGCATAAATATTAATAACATGCGAGCTCGGGGTTATGATGGAGCGGGCAATATGTCTGGGCGTCATCGTGGTGTACAAGCAAGAATTAAGGAGGTAGTCCCAGGGGCAAGCTATGTACATTGTAAATCACATTGCCTTAATCTGGCTATTGTACATAGTTGCAGAGAATAGTCAGTAAGAACAGTTATGAGCACTGTGCAGGATATTGCATTTGCGTTCGATTATTCAGTTAAAAGATTGAACGCTTTTGTTGATGAGCTTGAAGACGATCGTGACACCAAACAGCAAATGGATAAAAGAACTAAACTGCGAACTCTCTGTGAAACCCGCTTGCAATTCTCCATGAAAACCATTCCTGCAAGCATTTTCTGTAGTAGTTCATGCACTGGAACACCTCCAAGAAAAGGGAGACGACAAAGCCGGTCAGCATCTTAATGCCATTCTCTGGTGGGAGTTCATCATTGGGCTCGTTGTCTGTCAACACATCTTACAAGGCACAGTCTACTTGTCGACTTTCCTTCAAAATATAAATTGCAATCTGATAGAGGCAGCTAGGGAGAGTGAGGTTGTAATAACGATGTTTAGAAATGAAAGAGATGACCCTGCAGTATGGGATGCATTGTTTGAACAGGCGTCAGATTTGGCTGGCAAATTTGATATCCACCCATCTATGCCCAGAGTAGCAGCAAGAAAAACACACAGAGCAAATATTCCAGCCAACAACCCTAAGGAATACTGGAAACGTAGTCTGTACTTTCCGTTCATAGACCACATCATGCAGCAGTTGATAGACCGTTTGCTAAGTGGTGAAGAGAAAAACAGGTTTCTGGCACAGTACTTAGTCCCACGTTGTCTTGCTGAGCTTACTGATGATGGATCAGACCAGTTATTTACGACTTTCTCTAGAATTGTATTCGACAACGAACTCAGGAGGTGGAGAACAAAGTGGAACATAGCAAGCTCAAAAGCCTTCATCCCTACAGGACACCATTGAAGTCACCAACAAAGAGCTTTATCCATGTATCTGGACAATGTTGGCCATTCTGCTGACCATGCCTGTATCTACTGCGTCTGCTGAACGTTCCTTCAGCTCACTAAGAAGGGTTAAAACGTACTTACGAAGCACTATGGGTCAGGAAAGATTTTCATCCCTTTCTATTCTTCACATTCAAAGAGATGAAGAATTAGATACAGATAAAGTCGTTACCATTTTCTTATCATTAAAGAACAGATAATTGTAATGAAATGACATGAATTGAATAAAATGTCACCTGAAAAAAACTTTTTTTTCTTGAGTTGTTCTTATCTACCCTTCGTAGTTTATCTCCTCTTTTTTTCAGTTAACATGCATACATTGGGACATAAAGAATTGAAAAGGCAGCTGATTTAAAGACGGAATGCATTTTTGAAAATCATGTCTCTACAGAGATTCCTAAAGTCGTGATTAAACGATACTAATGTAGTCCATTACTGACCATATTTTGTTTTTTAAAAAAGAAGCATTTTAAATGCATTTTAGGGGGTCCTGATTTGCTAAAATCGTTTTCCGTCGGGGGGCTTCGCCGGTATGGGCTTGCACTTCAAAAAGGGCCAGCTATGCGCCTGGTGTCACAGCAAGTGTGGCACGTAAAAGATCCCTCCCTGCTCAAAGGCCATAAGCGCCGAGCATAGGCCTAAATTTTGTAGCCCTTCACCGGTTATGGTGACGTCTCTATATGAGTGAAAGATTCTCGAGTGGGATGTTAAACAATATACAATTAAACATAACCCACTCCATTAGTACTTTCAGTACTTTGATTCGATTAAACCGATTTAAAAAATCCGCGGCTAAAAATAGTTTCCTACGAAACTTATTATACTCATAAATTCTGATATGTTATTTGATATTTTATAGGAAGTGGTATAGAAATCACATATGATATTAGATTGAAATTCAGAGAGACGCATTTAAAAATTAAAACTGATCGCGCAAGAATATGTGAAACATTTTTTCTTAAAGGACTAGTTTCACCCAACAAGCAGCAGAGCGTGCGAGAGCGAGAGGAACGCGGAAGCTAAAAAAGAATATATGTAACCCGTCGGTAGAGCACTAATTACTATGGAGTGGGTTTTCATAATTTAATCTCGTTAGAAAAAACCTACAACATTCATACAACATACTTAACATTCATACTTTACATACAATCAGTTCACTAACAATGATTTTACACATATATATATATAGATACTTAGAAAGTAATAAATTAAATAATAAGTCATATGCAAAACCTTACCAGCCTACATCCCTATTGTTCTAGGTGTTGACACCTTGATGGCGAGTGCGGGAATAGTGCTGTTAAAGTGTTAGTGAAAAGAACTCACTCTCTCTCTCTTACACCCTATCTCTCACTCCACACTATCACGTGACACATACAATGAAACTAACTACAGGTAAACCTGAGAGGCGGATCAAACCAACACCTGGCTACATATTCCCCCTGCCAGGAGAAAATGGCTCCTGACATTACCTAGACAAGGATACCAGGGCATGGGCAAAATACCATAATACATCAGTAATGACACTGATGAAGAACAGACTTCATTGCTGTTGTCATTATAATATATACAAAGTAAAAAATCACAAAATTAATTTGAAGTATGTAACTTCATAAATATGAACAACATAAACACACAGACAAACTACGCTACGCAAGTGTCCCTTACTAAGAACGTCTAATCCGAACTTACACCAATGTCTCTAAATAAACACATTTCGAATCAACATTCTGCACATACTGCCACTCTCCATATCGTTCTGGCGGTCGACGAACTCTACCACTTCTCCTGGGAGGTGGTGTACTAAAACTAGGCGAATTAACTGAGGCTCTTGAAGACGGAACTGTGGAATAGTGAGTTGATGTTTCATGTAAAGAGGACAAAGGCTCTCGTCGACGACGGCGTTGAGGGATTATATACACTCCTCTGTCATTCTCGTCTGACGATTCCGATTCAGAAGAACTCTGGGATGAATCACATGAAGCTACAGGAGCTGGATGCTGTTGTTTCTGTTTGATCTGTTTGGAAACTAAATTAGAATCAAAATTAGTCGGAATGCAATTAAAAGGCAACAGAAAATTTCTATGGAGGGTACGGGTAGATCCCTTCCCGTCCTCACGTTTTACAACATAAACAGGAATATCTGAATTTGGTATTTTTGAAATAAAATGAACTTCTCTATCCCACTTGTCTGCAAGCTTATGTTTTTCCTTAAAACCTACTTTTCTAACTAGAACTCTATCCCCAATTTCTAACTTAGAATTTTTCACTTTCCTGTCATAATTTTCCTTGTTTTTGTCCGAAATTCTCTGTGATTCTTCAGTAGCAATCTTGTATGAATACTGTAGTCTATCTTGAAGTTTCCTAACATATGACTGATGATCTCTGGATCCTTCGTTTCCTGGCTCAATTCCTAAAAATGCATCTACTGACAAGCGTGGGTGCCATCCAAACATTAGAAAATGTGGTGAATACCCAGTGGCATCATTTTTAACTGAATTGTAAGCATGCACCAAGGATGATACGTATGATTTCCAATCTGATCTTTCATCTTCCTCTAAAGTACTTAACATTTTGATGAGAGTTTGATTAAACCTTTCTACTGATCCGTTGCCCTCAGGATGATACGGGGTCGTTCTGGATTTTTTTACGTTGGCTATCTTGCAGAATTCTTTGATGACCTTGCTTTCAAAATTCCTCCCTTGGTCACTATGCAATCTGTCAGGAAAACTATAATGAACTATGAAATTTTCATATAAAGCTTTAGCTGTAGTCGTTGCGAGTTGATTTTTACAAGGGACCGCACAAGCATATCTAGTAAAATGGTCTGTCATTACAAGAATATTTTCAAATCCACCTTTGCTTTTCTCTAACGACAAAAAATCAATGCAAAGAATATCTAAAGGCTTGGTCGAAGTAATTGGACAAAGATCTGCTCTCGCTCTGACAGGCGTTTTGCTTCTAATACATCTTTCACAACTCTCAACTCTTGCTTTAATATCTGCCTCTAAGCCTGGCCAATAAACTCTCTGCCTAACTAACCAAACGGTTTTCTCAATGCCTGGATGTCCTACTTCCTTATGTAATCCTTGAAATATTACTTCCTTAAAGTGATCTGGTAAACAAAGCTGTAAAATTTTTTCTCCATCTAGAAATGAATTCCTGTACAAAATATTATTAATGATCTGAAGTTTCTTCTGTTCCCTAAGATATCTCTGAACTTGTTTGGTTTCTTTCCTACCCTTCTCTCCCTGTTCTAAAATCTCTATGACCCTGGCTATGGTTTCATCTTCTTTCTGTTCCTTCCTCCAATCAACATCTGACATATCTGTAGCTGTAAAGGCATCGTCTAGTGGAAAATTCTGCGATAAAGTTTCTGCAGCTGAAATATCTAGAGATGCTGAATTACAAATGGCTTTAACTGAGTCCGAAAATAAACAAGATTTTCTAGAAAGTGCATCTGCATCGGAGTTAAACTTTCCTGGTCTGTAAGAAATGCTGAAATTGTAATTCGCAAGTGCGGAAACCCATCGATGACTTGTTGCATCTAATTTAGCCTTGGACAACACATATGTCAGTGGATTATTGTCGGTTATCACTTCAAACTGATTGCCGTATAAGTAATCATGAAATTTGTCAGTGATCGCCCATTTCAGAGCCAAAAACTCTAATTTGTGAGCCGGGTAGTTTCGCTCTGCGGGTTTTAACCCTCTACTTGCGTACGCAATTACCTTCTCCACCTTGTCGTGTTTCTGATACAACACTGCTCCCAGTCCATAACTGCTGGAATCCGTATGTACAATGAATGGCTTGGAGTAGTCTGCATAGGCTAATACCGGTGGCTGTACAAGTAAATCCTTGATCTTTTCAAAAGATTCCTGTTGAATATCCTCCCATTTCCAAGCTGGTTTATGCTGCTTCTTCTTAGCTTTCTTGGCTGTACTATGTCCCTGCAGTAAAGAATTTAATGGTTGTACAATCCTAGAATAATCTTTAATAAATCTACGATAGTACCCTGAAAATCCTAAGAACTGCCGTAATTCCTTGATATTCTGTGGGGTTTTCCAGTCTTTTACTGCTGATAATTTCTCGGGATCTGCTGCGATTCCATGTTCTCCAACAACATGTCCTAGATATGTCACAGATGATCTGAAAAATTCACACTTGGTTGGCTTAAGTTTTAGATTATGCTCTGACAATTTTCGAAAGACAGATTCTAATCTACTTATGTGGTCCTCAAATGTTCTAGAAAACACCAAAATATCATCCAGAAAAATAAGACATTCTTTCAGCAACATATCTCCCATACATTTCTCCATCAGCCTCTGGAACGTGGCTGGAGCATTTGTCAGGCCAAAGCTCATGCGGTTGCATTCATAAAACCCAAAATTTCCAACAGAAAAAGCTGTCTTCGGCTTGTCTTCTTCAGCTACGGCAACTTGCCAATATCCTGAACGCAAATCGAGTTTGGAAAAGAATTTAGAACCTGACAAAGTATCCACAACATCATCAAATCTGGGAAGCATGTACGCATCTTTGCGAGTTCTATAATTTAGAATTCTGTAATCTATACAAAACCTTAAACTGCCGTCTTTCTTTTTGACAAGTACCACATTCGAAGAAAATGGACTATCTGATTCCCTAATTACCCCTGTTTTCAGCATATCATGGATGTGTTGCCGAATTTCATCATACATTCCAGGTGGAATCTTACGATAAGGCTGTTTAAATGGTCTATCATCCTCTAACACAATTTTGTGTTCGACAATATCTGTTTTGCCTAAGTCATTAGAATCTTTAGAGAAGACATGACTCCATTTGCATAGAACATCAGAGAAAAGTTCATTCTGTTCAGTAGTCAAGTTTTTCATATCTGTCTGAACATTTGGTAAAGACAAATTATGCTCATGATTCGCAGTACTACCAGAATGTTTCTGGGATAGCAAGTTATCCACAATCTTAACCTGACTAAGTTGGCACATCTCTGACTTGGGTCTGATAGTAATACTCTTAGCAGTAATGTTGCAAATTTTGACTTGAATTCTACAACTGCTAGTCTTAGTATCTACCTTGACTACTCTTGGACAAACTATGTAGTTTGACTCATTCTCAAAGCTTTCAGTAATAAACTGCATATTCTCACCCTGAACACCTCTAACCAGACCTTGCACTACATGAGATTGGTATGGCTCCACAACAACAGGCTTTTTGTTCAGTGACCGCACACAGTAGGATCCTCTCATGCTTTTGACTGCTATCTTCCAAGCTAGCGGAACATCTTCAACATCTGAAACAAAATCTTTGTAGAATCGTATAACATTTGTTCCCAAAATAACAGGGCATTGCACATTGAACTCATTGTCTGGTACCACTAGAATAGGTACATACAGTTCTTGTTCACAAAGTAATGGTATGCTAACACAACACTCTGCATAACCAAGGTAAGGTAACACAGAACCATCTGCTACAGACACTTCAAGTGAACTTATGTCTCGTAACTCTGGTTTGTCAGTCAAAGTATTGTAACCTGACAGTGATATGGTGCTGACCATAGATCCACTGTCTATAAGTGCTAACATAATCTGATCTTGGATCATTATGACACTTTGATTACTTTCACCCACTAATTGACAACTTTGTTGGCCATAAGATTCACCAACCCTTGATTGGCCATCAGCAAGGGTGGTTAATCTTTTGACTCATTTTGTTTTCCAAACCTTTTCTGTCTACCATTACCTCTGTATCCTCCACTTTTATATCCACTTGGGTGATGTTCAAGTCTCTCGAGAATTTTGTTGAACTTGTCATCCATTTTAGTTTCTATCTCACTAACCTTAGCATCCAATTTTCTTTCAAGTGCAGACAACCTTTTCTCTGTCTCATCTGTACCAGTTGTCATAACATGATTGTGAACTCTCTTCTGTTTGGGTACATTTGTACTAAGATCACCTGATTTTGATTCTCTCAGTGTACTTACACTGCTGATGCTGATTTCCTTTTCTACCTGTCTAATTTCTCTAAGCAATTGATCATAATTTTGAATTGTGTCATACTTGTGTCTTGTCTGAGATTTGAGCTTTTCACAGTGTAAGGATGTCCAAAACTTGTGTCGCAAAAGATCATTTTTGGCTTCTTTGAGCAAATGCTTATTGTCGATAGCTGTTTGTAAAAGGGATTCTATTCTGCAACCAAAAGATGTAACGTTTTCATTGGGCATTTGAAAAGAATTGAAAAACTCCTGCATTATCATGCCATTGGTAGAAATATCTGAGAACAATGCATCAAGTTTATCTAAAACTTCTTCTGTAGTAGCTCTTTCACCTAAAGGAATCAACATTTTCCTAGCTGTACCTCTCAAGGATCGACGAATTGCTTGCAATAAATGACTAGAACTTACCTCTGGATCACTCTGTAAACATCTGATTTCAAATCTCCATTCTGAGTAACTTACATCTCCTTTCTGAGGTTGTTCATCTCCAGAAAATGGTGGAATCTTGGGAATTACCTCCGATGAAATAATATGCGAATGATTATTCCTACTAGTAAGTTCTACTCTCTGATCACCAGGATTTGTTAGATTCATGTTGATAGTATCTGACAACTTAGCTCTACCTCTTCCAGCAAACAATATCTTGGGTATTGCTCCTTGAACACCAGCAGGTGTGCTTGTCTTTGGTAATATATCATACTTACCACTTGCTAGTAACTTCTGGATCATAGCTTCCTCTGTATTCACATCCTCACCTCCTTCCGCACCTTCACTTTGCATACTTACACCTGACTGCAGCAGCAGACAAAAACACGCAGACAAAATCACGAACTGCAGTATAAAGTAGCAAGTATCGGTACGCGAAAGAAATGTTCGACTCGCTGCGCATAAACAAACAAACATTTGCAAACAAGTAATTCTCACAAACTAGTGAGCACCTCGTGACATTTGATATGTCGATGTAAACCAAAACATTGGTACATTACACAAAAAGGACTAAGTTGTGTATAAAACAAAACTCTGAGGTAGTGTAGGACGTAGGGTATATATGAAAAATATTTCCCCAAAAATCTATGCATATAGGACTATTGGGCTGAATAACTTCGGGAATTCTTATCCTGCAAGACTTACAACACCACCAATCTGTGACTATGTTAACTGTCAGATAACCTGATATCAACCAGTAAAGAAACAGCAACTCCCACTTATGAGTCTGGTACACTCTGAACTTACTCACTTCCTCGCCGTTCAAAGGTTATTACTGGTCTGTTAATATAGTGCATATTAGATTGAATGGTCTTTCTACTCTAGTATCAGACAGTGTTGTTATCAACATGCAGGTAAAGTGAGCTATCTCCTAACCCGATGTGCAAATATATCATTCCTAGCACAATAAATACTAGTCACTAAACATACACAGCATATGAAACATAAATCAAAAAGTCACAAACTTATCGCAAATGCTGACGATGACAAACTGCATGCACAATGTAAACAAATTGACATTACATGAACAAAACAATGACAAGACAGATTGACAGCACAGTAATACAACAAAACATCAAAATAAATAAATAAATTGTCAAAGAATTGGCAAAATTTTTAATTACCAGTACTTAGAATCAAAGTATTCCAGGTCAATTTATCACAAATTGCAGTTCCTCGTGTGAACGGGTAACTTCCGGAATGATGGGTATTGAATACGTCGTACGGAAAATAGTTTGTAACCGAACTTCGGGTTTGATTCGAGCTCGACGGAATCCTGTGACGTCACAACGAAAATTGTCGATGGCCACCACTCGGCACAAGTCGGTAATAATCGTAATTCACGTGCGCACAAGAATCCTGAAATGGCGGATCCTAGAATTTTCACAGCTAGCTGACTATGCAATTTTTTTCTTCTTCACGGCACATACACACACAACGCAATATAAATTCAATCACTGCAGTTGATTCAATTGAATATTCAATGATGAATGGACTTGCAGAAATAGTAGAGATAGGGTATACTCGAAGTATGGTGAATTACAACGAATTTCTTAGTGTAGACTGGCTCCAACTTGACTTGAAATTAAGGAACGTGGGCGACAATGTAACCCGTCGGTAGAGCACTAATTACTATGGAGTGGGTTTTCATAATTTAATCTCGTTAGAAAAAACCTACAACATTCATACAACATACTTAACATTCATACTTTACATACAATCAGTTCACTAACAATGATTTTACACATATATATATATAGATACTTAGAAAGTAATAAATTAAATAATAAGTCATATGCAAAACCTTACCAGCCTACATCCCTATTGTTCTAGGTGTTGACACCTTGATGGCGAGTGCGGGAATAGTGCTGTTAAAGTGTTAGTGAAAAGAACTCACTCTCTCTCTCTTACACCCTATCTCTCACTCCACACTATCACGTGACACATACAATGAAACTAACTACAGGTAAACCTGAGAGGCGGATCAAACCAACACCTGGCTACATATATTTTTGTTTAAAGAAGTTTGTTCAAGATAGGCTGTTTTTATACTGGATACACCACAAGAAGGAATCGTGCACAAGTAAGCTGTAAAATATGAATGATTTCACCGTCTTCTCTACAGTAATGAGTATTGTTCTCCAGAATTTCCTCTGAACTGGAACCAAGAAGGATCGACCAAAAATTTACTTTGTTTTGTATATTTGGTCAGTAAAGAAAGTAGTTACAGAATATTTGTATTTTATGGATCGCTGGGCCGGGCCCTGTCACGCATGATTGTTGTTATTTTTAATGGATTTATATAATATAGTAAAGTTTTCTTCTTCCCAATAATGGCCACCATCAACATGCTGATTATTTTGCCATATAATAAGATTCTTTAAAATCTCGCCATTTCAAAGCGAAATATTTACATTCATTGGGTCTTTTCACTTGTATTTCTATTGAAATTGACATTGGTTTCATCTGGGGCAATGAATGCCTGTCAGTTGGAAACTTGGTATCCGGTCTTTAGCATCACCCAATCCGCGTAAGAATATCTGCCTACCAGGAAGTACATTGTTGATGTACATAAAGGAAAATAACAAATTTGTTTAACAGTATGGATGCATAAATAAAATAATACAAATAAAAATATATAATTATAGCAAATAAAAGAAGCCCAGCTTTGAATTGTCATCAGATGACTTGTTATTTGTGCTTTTAAAATATTTTTATGGACTATTGTACCATTGGTGACGTCAACAGGGTGTGTTGGCTGTTCCTTTAAATTAGCTTACATATGTTTAGGATATGACATTTTACAATTTAATATTTTATACTTGATTATTAATTCAAAAAACTACAAAACAATGTAAATACAAACAATGTAAATACAAACAATAAAATGTCTTTTTTGGTGTTTCATTGGGTGATAGCTACTGTCATTGCAGTAAAAAATTTCATAAATCGCTTGCATTTTTATTGCAATGCTAGCTACTGTCATCACCCAATGAAACACCAACGAAAGCATTTTATTGTTTTAATGAATTTGTTATACATCCAATCAAGAATTTTTCACTCATATGAAGACGTTAGCAGTTGTTTTAGATGTAAAATATGCTCAGGGTGATTGTGGACATAACTCGCATCTGCTTTAATCAATTTACCTGTGAACAGGTAGTAATAAGATTTGTGCACTCTCTCTCAATATATATATATGTGTGTGTGTGTGTGAGAATAGGAAAAACATCTTTCGAGCCTAAAATACAGTTTTGTTATGGTTGATAATATTCAAATTCACTATCCTCTGTGATATGATAGGAAAGCACAAAGTGAAAGTCTGGAAATTCCATAAAGCACTGGGTAAATCTGAACACCTTTTGTATATAACGTAAAAAAAAAAAATAAAATGGAGAGTTAACCTGACCTGTCATCTTTGTAAATAATATGATACCCTGTCACTGCAACAAGTTTTTTCAGCCCCCTCCCCCCCCCCCCCCCCCCCCCCCCTGCATCTTGACCGAACCAAAATTGTCATCCTGTGCAAATACATCGGAAAAAGGGGGCAGCCGGAGCAGAACCCCACACTTTTCAGATAAAAATACTATCAATTATGCAACTACCTCTTTTACAAAACATTAGTTATGGAATAAATGTAACCAATTTCATTTAATTACATGTATATACCAATAAAGGTAAAAAAAAAAAAATTGAAATATTTTCCACTTTGATATGTCTCCAACATCAACTTCATACGACACACAAAGTGTCTGTGGAAGTGTAAAATGTGTGCAATAGTGTCAGAAAGTAGTTGTCCAGTAGCGTGATCTCCATATTTTATTTTTAGGAGAGAAAATGACTGTTTCAGAATGTGTACAATAATATTTATTATAAAAGTTAAGGAAATGATTAAAAAATATATGTATTGAAAATTTAACCCCCCCCCCCTTTCTTTTTTTTTTCTTTTCTCTTTTTTTTTTTTCATTATGCATTCTAAATCAATGAGCATGTCAGCATGCTAGAAGTTTCTTTTTGAAATACATGTCTATATTGAAACATTATTTGAATAAAAATTGAAGTCTTTAGGCTATATGTTTATAATTTTACATGCAAATGAAAGCGAATTCATGCAGTACAATAATCGCACTCTCCAGATTTATCCTCCCTAGTTAAATTTTGGTAGGGTAAATCCAGAAAATTAGTATTGTGGTATAAAACATTGATTTGGCATAGTATATTAACATGGCATATACATTTTCAATATTTGATTTATTAAAACTGTAATATCATTGTTGTTAAAAGTTATTAATATAATACCTACTTCTTGTGATATTTTTATCACCACTGTCATAAGCAAAATTAAATGTCCCCCCTCCCCTTCAAATCGACAACAACATCAAATTAAAAGTCAGAGGTTATTTTATTGGCGTTGGTTAAAAAATTAAAAATCCTGTATTGTTTTACTACGTAGTTTAAAAAAAACCCATTCATGACATGTAATCCAAATGCATACAGAGGTTGTCATAATCTGTCTGGAATTACCTGAACATATCGTTATGGCTGTAACAGAGGGTTCTTTAACGTGCCAACGTATTAGAACTGCCACTCTTTGGACTGTTTATTTCAACTATCAGTTGAAAATAAATAATCTAAAGTGTCGGTAAGCGCAATTCTGCGTTGCAGCCAATTTACGTAACTGACTTACAAAATTAAAATGTACTATACAGCAGATTTCCTGTAAGTGTCTCTTTGTAGCATTTTTAAGTCACAGGTCATAGGTGCTTGGGTCGCGGACAATGTTAATGAAGTCTATATTACTTATCGAGGAAATTTTAACTCTGATCCTGACATTTTTGTCCACTACAGTTTTAGTTTTTTCTAATTAATTATGCTTATTATACACTAATATGAACAAAAAATTTCAATTCATAAAGCTTTTAAAAATTAAAAAAAATATAGTAAATGAAACAAGGCTTGCAACTACCCTGGCCCCTTCCGTAACCCATGAGAAGAATTCAGCCGCAAAAATCACTAATTCGCTGCTTACCATCAAAAAGCGAGACGTATCCAATTCCAAAAAATCCACTATAATCATCCATTTCCATTTACTACCAAAATTTGCAACATATGTAGTTTTTCCAAGAACTCTTCCAGTGCTGTTCATGATGTATTTAATGTCAAATTTTAAAAAGACAATGAGGAATACAGAAAATGCACCATGCCATCCGGGATTCCTGATAGATTTTTTTATGAGTTCGGTAAAATTCAAAATGTTTGGCAGTATTTTACAGACTGTAAAAAAATAAATAAATAAAATGTTCTCGGAAATAATTAAAGATAAATATCTTTTTATTAGTTTATTAGATAAATATTTCAATAAAAGCCAATAAATAATTAAATGAATGCTTAAAAACATAGTTTTTTCAAAATACGGATATTGCGGGTTCTTTTACACATGTAAGACTATTTCCTGTTTGAATTTAACATCCTCGATCATGTGGCCAATCAAATGGAATTGGACAGCTAAAAGAAAAGACACAGACAGAAAATGACCATGACTTTGACTATGAGACAGGCATTGACTCTGACATTGAACAGACAGAAATTTAATGACAAATCCATTGCCCAAACTGATTGAAATGGAATAAATTTACAACTTTTCATTTATTTTTATTTAGCTTCTTGTAAAACAACAAATGTCCAGTAAATTTTACAATTGTCCGGTAAATTTTCAATATTTTTTAACTAGTTTCGGGGACTCTGGGAATACAAAGATGATTTTTACTGAACTACATGTGTATATCAATGTTAGACCGGAACTTGGACAGTTTAAATTATCAGTAGGTAGATGAAGTCTCTATATTGTTATGTGAGACCAGGAGTCCAGGCAGTAAATTAGCAGTAGATATATAAATTCTCTGTATTGTTACATTGGAAGAAGAAAGTGTCTATTCAAAGTAGTACATAAGATGAATTCTCTATATTATTATTTTTTTTTTACAGGTGAAAATACTTGGATGTGGCATCATAAAGGGTGAGGAAAGGAAAACGTGTGGTAGTATAAACAGCTGTGTCATTAATTATTAAGATATCATGAATTTTAGAATGTTCAACTCCGCAGAACTGACAGCTTTCAGCGAGTTTTCATGATTTGTCATCAGGCGACTGTGTATCTGTAAATTTTTCATATGTTTTAACTCATCTGAGCTGAAAACTCAAGATAGTTTTTTGTCTGGCGTCTGTCTATCTGTCCTGAAACTTTTAACATTTTCAACTTCCTCTCCAGAACTTGTTGAATTTCAATCAAACTTGGCACAAATCATCTATGAGTGAAGAGATTCAGTTTTGTTGAAATAAAAAAGTCATGCTTCTGTCAAAATGGAGATAATGAAGAAAATATGAAAATAGGATGGGGTCATTTATAGAGATGCAACAATTTGCTGAGATGCATAGAAATCCGCGATCCTGTCAGCCAAATTGATTCTCATGTCACAACTAAGCAAATTCAGTTTGGTTCAACATAAAAGACTAAAATGTGTACAAGTTACATATTTACTTCCTTAATTTTCAACGGCACCTCTGCTTGGCTAGCAAACATCCAGTCAACACTTAGGTGCAAAATGGAGTAGCATAATGACAAACTAGTGTCCATAGATCCTCTCGAGTCGCTTAGATCTGAAGAATGGGAATAGTATAACAAAAGATTTTTAAAAAAATCACTGCTGGGGTTTTATTAATCCCAATGATCTGATGTTATCTTGTAATGAGTATGACAGAGTAGCTATATAATTTCTTGAATCAAAGCATTATATGCTTTTAAAATTTGTATTTAATTTCCAGATTCTCCCATTTCTAGCAGTTTCTCAAAGCCTTACGCTATTAGAATACAATTTGAAAAATTATGTCAATTTGATTTAGTCAAGAATGTTTGAAATAGTTTTTTATTATTATTTTGATACTTTAAATTTCACTAAAGTGTGGCCTTTATATTATCTATAGAGTTGAAAGATTAAAAGTAATTGTTGAATAACCAAATTACTCTTCAAATACAGTGAGCTTGTAAATTGAATTGAAAACAACTGAATCAGATACGTCAAAAATCGAAATTTGAGTCGAACCAGAAGTTGATGAATTGCTGCAGCGCTAGTCATTAAAAATGATTCTCAAGGACCACTCGGCCACGGAGGCCCCAATATCATTAATATTATTTTAATATTTGAAATTTCACTAAAGTGTGGCCTTCATATTATCTGTAGTGTTGAAAGATTAAAAGTAATTGTTGAATAACCCAGTTACTGTTCAAGTACAGTCAGCTTGTAAATTGAATTGAAAACAAGTGAATCAAATAGATGTCTGGAATTGAAATCAAGTCAAATCCGGAAGTTTGTGAATTGCTGCAGCCCTAATCATTAATCAATAAACATTTTCTTAAAGACCTCCTTGTCCAAAAAGTTGAAGTTAACATTAAAGCTTTGAAACATAATGTGGATCTATTTAAGTTTGTTGAAAATATGGCCTCTGGGAATAGAGTTGGATTACAGTAAGGAATCAAAGTTTTACTTGTGCTTGTATTTTAAAAATCTTCTCAAGACAACAGAGCCTTGGTTAGTTGCGTTAATAGGCAAGGATACTGCGGTAGTGTAGATTCAGGTTTATTCAAATCATGGTCCCTGGGGGTAGGTTGGGACCACAGTACTGAAAAGGGGATGAAAGATTTGTATGGTAATATAAAGGAAAGATTTTCTTCTCATCAACAGTAGAGCCATGATTGGTCATAGTACTATATAAAAAAAAATACTGAAAGCAATTACATACTTAAATTTTTGATATATTCAAGTTTCACACCCCTTTTCCTACCTTTAATGGGGTGGACCTAAGGATGAGACTGCAAAAGTAAGGCCCTGTGTACAGCAGGTGTGGCACTATGAATTCCCTCCCAGCTTAAAGCCGTAAGTGCTGAGCATAGGCTTAATTTTGCCGCCCTTCATCGGCAATGGTGACATCTCCGTATGAGAGGGATTTTACACAATACAGCCAATCAACCTTTACCAGGCCCTGGGCATCAGGGGCCCGTTTTACAAAAGGTCATAAGTCTTAAAATTAGTCATAAGACATAGCTTATGATGTACGTCAGTTTTACAAAGATTTAGGATTTGTGACTTCCGATGAAATTCAGTCGTAAGTCTACATCTTGCCACTTTATTTATTATATTGCGTCACTTCCTCTGATAACTTCGTCACACAAAAGGTGGCTACGTGGATCAAACAAAAGTGACAGGTGTGTGTCAAAGATCCATTGAATTTACGTATTTCCACATAAACCATACCTTTTTCCAATGACTATATCAATCATATATATATATATATATATATATATATATATATATATATTATATGCATGATCATATTAGTCTTATTTCAACACACCCCTTCCCAAGCACTGCATACTGCATGACCAAACTTGTACATAAAACTTCACACATGGGTAATTCTTCAACTTGACCAACAAATGCTGTCCTTATACTTGTAAATTGAACATGGAATTTCTAACCATCAATCCCCTCTAGTTGGTAGATTTATACCTTATACCTATTATTAGTATTTACATGAAAAAGAAATGGTGTTGCATTTTTTTCAAATAAAATTGTGAGTAAATTTATTAATACCCTATAAACTTTCTCCAGTCTGCCCCATCAGCTATTAATAAACTGCAACGATTAATTTCTAACTGAAGAAGGGGAGTAGAAACTGTGATAGAGAAACATACATGCACATGAATGTGGAAAGAATTATATTTTGTGTGTGTCTCTCTCTTTCTCTTTCTCTCTCTCTCTCCACACGCTTTTTAGGACAGTGGTCATTTTTTAAAATGTATTTTCACATGGAAATAAAGATATATTGGGCAACTGCTCCAACACCCTTCAATTTGATAACATGATAGCGTCAAGTTTCGCATGGTATCTATAATCCTTCCACAACCTCATGCACTGAAGAGTTCCCATACGACTTGTGACAAAAGCAGTTACAATTTATGATTATGATACGTTTTGTAAAACGGTCCTACAATATACCGTAAGTTCTTCAATTTTATGACTTCGGACTCAAGATTTGTGACTTTTTGTGAAATGCAGTCCAGACACTTTGGGCGTTTCAAAGACTGCTCTTCCATTTACTCTTTCTGCTGAATATTTTTCAATACAGTAAGAATACTGCATACTAGGACATGATGAACTCAGTACTTTTTGTTTTCACAGGTGATAACAGCTAGATATATCAGCTTCACGAAGACAGAAGAACGGAAAACAGACGGTGGTAACAGTTGTAACATTGATATAAAAATATTATGATCTCAGAAAAGGTTTTATACGTTTAAACTTAAGCTGAGTTTTTATGATCACAAAACAAATGTAAAGCACACAGCTGAGTTAACTCAGGTGACCTGCTGCAATTGGTCTGCATCCGTTGTCGTCCGTTGTGCATTATTCGATAACAATTGAACATTTTTATCTTCTACTTGATAACTGCTATTTCAATTCTTTTCAAATAAGGTATATAGCATATCTGGGACAAGGGGGACATAAATAGTACATTTAAGGAACTTTAGGCTAAGTGCCACATAATTTGATCTACATAAGACACTGAAGGTCATGGTAGTGAGGGATTTATCATGCTACCTCCTACTGTGACCTATGACCTCAGTTTTGTGGTCACATCCAAAAGCATGTGATTTTCACATGTGATTATTAGTGTTTGGTGGAGAAAAAGTTCACGACCTATGCTGTTACGTTGCTTATCTTAGTCATACATGGACATTCTGAATTAGTATTCAAGATATAGATGTGTCAACAAAAAGCACAGGTCAAGTTTGTATTTGGGTAAAGTAAAAGTATTTTGGCAGAGTCATGTCCTTTGGATTTAGAAAATTCCAAACAATGCTGTCTCCACTCATTATCTCAGTCATACGTTGACATTTTGAAAATGTACTTTGGGATTTTTGATATGAGTATACAGTGTTTTTGACCAACAGTAAATATACATTGTACACCATTCCACATTGACACAGACACTGACAAACATTGTACACCACTCCACATTAACTCAGACACTGACAAACATTGTACACCACTCCACATTAACTCAGACTCTGACAAACATTGTACACCACTCCACATTGACTCAGACACTGACAAACATTGTACACCACTCCACATTAACTCAGACTCTGACAAACATTGTAAACCACTCCACATTGACTCAGACTCTGACAAACATTGTACACCACTCCACATTGACTCAGACTCTGACAAACATTGTACACCACTCCACATTAACTCACACTCTGACAAACATTGTACACCACTCCACATTGACTCAGACTCTGACAAACATTGTACACCACTCCACATTAACTCAGACACTGACAAACATTGTACACCACTTCACATTAACTCAGACTCTGACAAACATTGTACACCACTCCACATTGACTCAGACTCTGACAAACATTGTAAACCACTCCACATTGACTCAGACTCTGACAAACATTGTACACCACTCCACATTGACTCAGACTCTGACAAACATTGTACACCACTCCACATTGACTCAGACTCTGACAAACATTGTACACCACTCCACATTAACTCAGACACTGACAAACATTGTACACCACTCCACATTAACTCAGACTCTGACAAACATTGTACACCACTCCACATTAACTCAGACTCTGACAAACATTGTGCACCACTTCACATCCCTCTGCGTTGACTCAGACTCAAACATTGTTCATCCCTCCACATTAACTCAAACGTAAACATTGTATAGACCCCGAAACATACTATTACACCATTTCGCCTGTTAGTCATTGTTAGGTAATATGGCTATCCAAAACTCGCACGTCAGTCATTGTTAGGTAACATGGCGATAGGTCAAAGTGGAAGGAGACCATTGCTCTTGGTTTGACACAATATTATCAAGTTGTACAGGTGTAAATAGGTGGACAGTTCCACAGCTGAAATTTGTAAAAGCTTACTAATTACCAATTAATGAAGACACGACGGAGAATATTTTTATTTTGGGTTAAACGACAAATTTTACTTTCACCAAGATTGTGAATGGAAATCAATATACTGAAGTAGGAAATACGTGAAAATGGATCATTCAATTTGAAAGCAGAAGATAAATAAAGTAAGATTTTTTGTTTTGGTCAATAGGGAATTGAGCGATGTGGCAACTTGTTTAATGTAGATGCACCGAATAGGTACCATAATGTGTGCCATCAATTAACATGCAAGTCATGAAAATCATTGAACCCCTGTTGAATTTAAATGCAAAATGAATATTTTTTTTTATTTAAAACATTTATTATCAAAGATTTTTAACTGAAAATTTTTAATTATTTTTGTTATATTAAATTGAATGTGCATGTATTGATCTATTAATTTTGGTTACGTTTATTCTGAATATGCATATGATAAAAAATTCAAACGGTTTAACATGTTATATGCATTGTAATGTACATTCAAATAGCTATGAGTCGTTGATTGAAGTTTATAAAAAATACATGTACAAACTGAATTCTTCTTTAAAATTACCTCTGCATTAATCAAATGATATTTAGTTAACGACAGCAATTTTATGTATTGAAATTGAATCTGAAATGATGCAATTCGATTTCAAATTGATAAGTTGTTTTCTAAATACTACATTACATACATTTAAATATACCCCTGTTGAATTAAAATCATGTTTAGGTATGTATTAATTTACATCCATCCTCTTTCATTCCATTTTCAAATACTCATGATTTTCAATAAAATATTCTCATAATTTTCAATAAACTTATTTCGGCATGAAATTTCTCGCTATCCCGCAATGAAGGTACTGAAGATGTCCAAAATGCAGAATTGGAAATTGAGGCCAAACTGTTCATTGCCATTTTGGACCAAAGCATTGCATTCTTGATGAGAACCTTTCTGTTCAGTGTTTGTTCCCCAAACTAAAGCGTTCGTTCCCAAATCATTCACCATTCCGCTGGTGTAAGTAGTTTGCTTCAGTGTCTGTACATTATTCCATGTTTGACTCAAACTCTGAACAAAGATTGACATCACTACATACTGATTCCAACTCTTAACAAATATTGAGCATCACTCCATATTGACCCAATGTCTTAACAAAGATTGAACATTGCTCCATATTGACCCAATCTCTTAACAAAGATTGAACATTGCTCCATATTGACCCAATCTCTTAACAAAGATTGAACATTGCTTATGGAGCAAACTCTTAACAATTATTGAGCATTACTCCATATTGAATCAACCTCTTGACATCTCTTCACTTTGACTTGAACTCTAGGAAACGCTGTACATGTGCCAACAATAATTGAAATTTATGTTAATCTGTAACTGTCACATATACCGGTATAATAGAATCAGGAAATTACTAATAGCTTTGATTACTTTTGACAGAATTCCCAGGACATCTGTTTGAAAGAGAAAAAGGAAGATAAAAACAGAGTAGTTATATAAAGGTTTTTTTGTTATATCCATATTTTACTTTTCTATGCGACACTCGGTATGACTGACATCGAGTATTTTACATAGAAAGGAAACTATCAATATATAATAGCAACTTAGCGTATTTTCTGATTAGGTAACCTGAATATTTCAGGAAACAAATTGCATTTGTTTTTCGTCCATCCATCGTCGTGTGTCATCTGTTAAAAATGTTTGAATTGAAGGAGGCATTCTTGGTTCAAGGGGACAGAAATTATAAATTTTTGGATTCTAGAACCCCTGTGGTTTTAGCGGTAGTACTAAAATGAAATTGCCAAAACTTATCAATATTTTTAATAAAAACACATCTGTAAGAAAAACTAAATGAATAGTAGTTAAAGTAGGAAGGCCTACACCAAAATTGTGAATTTCATGATCCCTGGGATCAAGGTTCTGACTCCAGGATGGAACCCAGTTGGCATCTGTAGTGTTTGTGTAAAGCATTTAAGTACATGTAACATCTTCTTTAATAGTAGTGAATTGTGATACAAAATTGAAACTCCCTGAATATTTAAAAGAAGCAGGTGACCTTTTGCCAGTATTGTAAAATTCTTGATCCCAGGGGTAGGTGTTTAAGTACTAGGATGGGGCCAAAGCTCATCTTGTTTTGAACTGTTGCTGAATGATTGGTTGATTGATTATGCATTGTTTAACGTCCCATTCGAGAATCTTGCACTCATATGGAGACGTCACCATTGCCGGTGAAGGACTGCAAATTTAGGCCTATGCTCAGCGCTTATGGCCTTTGAGCAGGGAGGGATCTTTTACGTGCCAAACCTTCTGAGACACGGGACCTCGGTTTTTGCGGTCTCATCCGAAGAACTGCCTCATTTAGTCGCCTCTTACAACAAGCAAGGGGTACTGAGGATCTATTCTAACAACCCAGATCCCCATGGGTTTGTTGCTTAATGAAGTGAAGATAACAAATTCTATAAAGAATAAAAAATCAAGTTTAGGGCAAACACACACCCCTGGACATACTAGAGGGTTATCAGGTGCCTAGATGGATTAAGCATCCTGGTGACTGTTCACACCCACCATGAGCCTTACATCTTGATCAGATAAACAGAGTAATCCATAGTCCAAATTAGTATGCAAAGAACGGCATAGAACAGAATATTATAAGGATCATGGAATTTATGAAGTACTGATTTTAAATGAGAAACCCCTGTAACATCTACTCATTTGTCAGTAGCCTTAGGATTAAGCTTTGATGTGCAGAACAGGTGAATTATGTCTCTCCTCTTCTAGGAGGAGACATATTGCTTTGTACTATTGTCCGTCAGTCTGTCCGTCTGTCACAAACTATCCTGCTATATGGCTCATTGGATAGACTTTAAACTTGGTGTAATGCATTATTGCCAATTGTAGATGTGCACATTGTCAGGATGGGAAGATCCAATTATTTTCCTAAATGTTACAGTGAATGTCAGAAGGGTGGAGGGTGTAAATTAGCTTGTGAACACTTCTCCTATATAACTTATGAACACTTCTTCTATATAGCTTATCAAAGTTCATAATGTCCATGTTCCTGCTCATGCTTTCTCCTCCATACCATGTAGTACATGAGGGGAGGAGATTTAATTTGGTGCACTTTCAATTTGGGGAGACATTTGTTTTTCACAAAAATAATCTCTAGTTATTATAGATCCTATAGCCCGTGGACCTAGTGATACTTTTCACTAATTTTCAGGTGCATTATTTAAAATCTTTTTTGTTTACTCCTTAGCATCAAACAATCAAAGATGTCAGATAGTGATACCGTTTTGTTTTGTTTGTTTGCTTTACATCATTTCAAACAATTCTCATTCATACATGTCCTTAGACATCACCAGCTGTACATGAAATGGACTGTATCAGTGAGGATTCTGTAACATGCTGACAGCTTTCATGACACAGCACCTCCGCTTTTAAGGTCATATCCAAATAACCTGTAACTGTTACAACTTAAGAGTGTTTAAAAAAGAGCTATCACTGCCTATCTTTACATCTTTGGTCTGAAGTGACCATGATACGAATGGGGCTGAACCTCACAACCTCCCTGTCACAATCTGGCCTCCTGGTCACAAAGAATGTTCTTCCACCAAGCTACCATGATCGTTAATAGTGACAATGAGGAGTAAAGTCTCCACCATTTGTAGTCTTGGGTCAGGGACATGGGTATTAAGACAGGGCTGTATGGCTTGTATATTAAATATGCAGTAATTCTTCAATAATATTCTTGTACACTTATAAACACCTGTTATGAAGATAAAACTTTGTATTCTTGAAAATCTATTTTTTTACCCCTGAATATATCTATCAAACAAAATGAAGTTCAGAGTATTAGCCCCTGCAGATAAAGTTTAGTTGGTATATAAGAATCGCCTGTCTATCTGTCTAAACGTCCATCTTCTGTCCATCCCTCCCACTTTACATCTAGTGTACAGCTTTGTAACAAGAAAATATTAAAATATGGTACCTATGTCAAACATGGCATATAAACAGAGATGTGATCATTGATCACATGATGTTCATGTTTTGTTCTTGATTTTTTCAGGTTCATACTGGACTCCCATGAGATCCTGCATCATTGAAAAAAGAAAGTTGATATCAAAGTGGTAATGGTTCCTATAGACACCTACACAGCACTGTGTCTGTGGATTTTGATGAATCTGTTTTTGGGCTGTCTGTCTGCTACTCACTTTAACCTTAAATTGATTAAGGAATGAAGCTACTTTTTACCTACATTATACGATATAATGTAACTTGGAGTAGTTTATGCTTTATAATCCACGAAGCTGATTATATGAAGCGTAAACTGCACCAAATTAGATTATATTGCATAACATGGGTCAAAATTAGCTTCATTCCTTATGATTTAATACCAAAAGACAAACTTGTACTGTAGAAGATGTAGTTTACAACAAGCATTCTGAGTATATTGTAGACAATACAAAGTCCCCTATCTCCATCCAATGTGGAGAAACGTTTGGAAAACTGATCTGGCAATTCATGAAGGGGCATAATTCAGTCAAAAGTAGGTCAAGCATAATGAAACTCAAACGTGATTTGTAACGACTCAAGACAAAGTCATATAAAATTTCAGTTGAATATCTTCACTCAGTGTGGAGAAAAGTCCAGAAAACTGATTTAGAATAACAGACAGACATACAGAGGGTAAACTAATAGTCCCCTTCCACAAAGATGGTAGGGGACTAAAAATATAAAGAAATAAGATGTAAAGAAACTCTGATAAATTATAGAAATTACCTGCACCCCGGAAGGATTCACCTAGTAACATCCCAACAAAGTGTCAGTCGTGAAGGATTTTCCTAAAACTGGAGCATGTACTTTATTTATCAAAATATTTGAAAAAGTAAGGTTGGATTTTCAACAAATCTTCAGAACAGAAGATTTGTGTAGGTAATATATGTCTTAATGTCGCATAAAGTTTAAATCTGACATCGCTTTAAATACTTCATGTAGCAGAAGGTGCAATATAATTTACGATTTTTGATTTTTTAACAATTTTAAGCCACATTATAATGTATCATAGCATGAAGCATCATCACCAATTAAATCAGACACATTAAAATATGTAAGCAATTCGCATATGGGGATCCACTTTGTCAGTCAATGTGATGCGATGTCATCTGGTTCATTTTGCAAGGCATGATTCAGTTTTATAATTTGGTTGGGGGGATCAAACAACCCCCCAGGTGAAAATAAGAAAATGTAGTGACAACTTGGGTTGTCAAGAGTGTGTTCTCAAGCCAGTTTCCAATATTTGATGCAGGTTTTTTTTTTATTGGGAATAAGAATAACATTAGAGGCTTGTCTCATTTTTTAAAAATGATGTCAAACATATACCAAGACTTGTGTACGTAAAATAACAACTCGCTAAAGATTTATCGATCGCTTATTTCTTGGCTGCTTCATTGGTAGCTACATTGCAGTGTTTTTCCTTGGGCTGCTGGTAAAGGCTTTACAGGCTCTGGACATAATGTATCAAATAAGTTTTTGTCAAAAGTGCAAGAAAAAGATTTGTATAAACACCCAAAACTAAAATACAGCTTTGTAATGCTAGACTTGCAAGTCAGATTTCACTGTGAAAAATCTTATCCAGGAGAGACAATATCTTACATATACAAGCTCCAGTGATGTCATCTGGCTCAAATCCACAATAGTATTGATAGAGATTCTAGAGATATTCTTTGTTATTGTCGATAGAATTATGATATTGTACACGAATCTCAAAACCCCACTATAATATTCAACGGAAGAACAGTTGTAGAGCCAGCCCATGACATATTTGAACAGATCCCAGAGAAAAAAGATTGTCACCATTTTGACAACATATAACTTAGATCTATGTACCAAAATGCTTAGTATTTATCTGTCTTGCCTTTCAAATGTTTCTCAGTCTAAGTATTAAAATTCTAGAATTACAATCCAAAATAAGTTTTTCTGTAATAACACCACATCACACTGGGATTTTTTTTATTAAAACGGCAGTAAAGTTAACCACACAGCACCATTTGAGTATGCACGGGAGAGCCTGAATTCCAGACATTTTATATGGCCTTATATACTTACAAGAGTTGATTGATATGTTGTAAGCCTTGTATTGAAGGAGTTGAGCATCAATGTACTTTTTCACCCCGTGTACCAAAAGATTGGTCATTTACAAACATTGAATGTAGCCATACGTGTCAAAAATACATGTGTTGTGAAAAATTGATATTGTATTTAGGTTCATAATGTATTAACTTCATGAGTTGAACATATTGATATGAAATTTGTCTCTTGTCTGTTTGTCATCCTTTGTAGCTGTTTTTAAATTTCTTCCTGCAGCATCAGTTTTGATCAAACAGAGTATCCTTGAGTAGAGGGAATTCAACGTTCATCGAAATCTCGCTTCCTGGTTTCACAAAGGTTACGACAACTGAAAAGTCACGGTATATATAGATTTGCATATTATTTTGTACCAAAAAATTTTGGAATATTTAATGGAAGATATACAATGATACATTTATTGACTATGTCCAAGAATGACGTCTGTTTTGTTTGATTCAAGAATGAATCTGTTGCCTGAAGCCACAGGCACCGTATCGTTCAAAGATCAAACTAAACTGTTGTTGTCCAAGGACATTTTTAAGTCACCCGAATCATCCAGGTGACCTATTGCTATCGGTGTGCATCCGACGTCGTGCATTTACAATTGAGCCTTGTTAACTTCTGCTGGAAAACTACCAAATCCATTTATTTTTTCAATTATATTATGAAACATCTTTGTGACAAAGGGGACATTAATTGTAAATATCTGGAGTCATGTACCCCTAGGGTCTAGAGTCTAAGGGGACAGGACAGAAAATGCTAAAAATTAACCAATATTCAAAAATCCCCTCCTATACAGTGGCACATCTGCATTGAAAACTAAATGCTTAGTCATGTAGAGCAGAAAGGCTTCTACCATTCATGATCCCCTGGGTAGAGTTTCTGATTCCAGGGTGGTGCTAAACTCGGCATATAAAATTTGCTTGAAACGTTTAAATAACATATTCTTTAATGCTATGAATATTACCTTGAAACTAGATACGTATTTGGAAGAAACCCTTTACCAAAATTGTAAATTTCATTATCTCAGGAGTCTTGTTTTGACCGATAAGGCCTGTAAGCCTCTTGTTTTGTAGACTTTAAGTGTTGTCTGCGTCTTATCAAACCCTTTGTTTGTCACTCACCATTACAGGTTTTCTCTAAGAGTTGATGACCCTTATTGATTTTACCCCATGGGGATCCGAGTTGTTAGAATAGATCCTCAGTACCCCTTGCTTGTCGTAAGAGGCGACTAAATGAGGTGGTCCTTTGGATGAGACGGCAGAAACCGATGTCCTGTGTCACAGCAGGTGTGGCACGAAAAAGATCTCTCCCTGCTCAAAGGCCATAAGCACCAAGCATGGGCTTAAATTTTACAGCCCTTCACCGGCAGTGGTGATGTCTCCATCTGAGTGAAAAATTTTCAAGCGGGGCATTAAACAATATGTAATCAATCTTATTGATTTTAAACAAAGATGGTCAAAGGCATTCTACTCAGGACATAGAAAAATATTGTCAGCTCAAGTGAAAATCCTTTTTATGACAGATTTAGAATTTGGTACACTGCTTCTCCCTAAGAAGTACATTTCACCTATAGTTTTTAAGGTCACAAGGTCAGAGATCAAACTGGACATAGTAAGACATATTTTTTCTTACTATTCTATCCATTTTAAGCATTGTGGCACATAAAGTATCCTCAGAACGTCTTCCACATCTCTGTCCGCAGCCACAACTCTCACCTCAGCTCAAGAAAACCATCTGTTCTCTCCTTCTTCATTGTTTTTCTCCATGCAGTTTTAGGTCTTCCATACTAAGATATTGACTGCTCAATTTCTTACAAACCCTTTACTTGACAGAAATCAAATTTGTTACACTAGTACATCTTAAGCAGAGATGACCTCTATTAAATTTGAGGTCACTAGATCAGAAGTCAAGCTACACTGGACATGAGAAGATGTTGTCCACTGATACTTTTGAGTCCTTTTTACGACAGACAGCAAATTTGTACCTTCAAAGACTAGATAACCCCCATCGGTTGTTAAATCACAACATCAAAGGTTAGGTCAAACTACACTGTTCATAATAAAATATTGTCTGCTCAGCATTTTGGGAACCTTCACACTCCCTAAGTAGGTGATGACCTCGATTTTAAGGTCGATAGTCCAACTACTTTGGACAATCAAAATTCATGTGACCTGCATAACCAATGGAAAGGGACTAGTCAGCAAAGCAATTTCATTTATTAGGCCAGACTGTGGATCAGAGATATGTATATACAACAAGCACTGCTCACTAAGAATATCCCCCTCTCACCGTAATCTGCCAAACCCAAAGGGTGCTTCTTTGACCTGTTGACCTCAAAATCTGTATAGATCATTTTCATCCCATAGTTAGTCCATATGTATGATATGGTGACCATAGGTGAAAAGGAGAACATGTAAGAGCCTGGAAACCATATTGCGATTTCAATGTCCTGTATACTTGACCTTTAACCGTATGATCCCTAAAGTGATAAGTATCATCTTCGTCATGGAAAGTCCATATGTATGATATGGTGATTATTGGTGGAAAGGATGACACGTAAGAGTCCGGAAACCATTTTGTTATTTCAGTGTCTGGTACATTTGACTTTGGACCTGAAAACCAGTAGAGATAGTCTTCATCCCATACGGAGTCTGTATGTATGGTATGTTGACTCAATTGAAAAAGGATCACAGTTTAGAGCCCAGAAACCATTGCGTCTACAGACAGATGGACAGACTATTCGATTCCACAGTATGCCCCCCCCCCCTTTTTTTTTGTTTTTGTTTGTTTGTTTTTTGTTGTTGTTGTTGTTGTTGCAGGGGGCATAATAACAACAAACTGCTAGGAACAAATGAAATCATTTTACAGATCATACAATCATCTTAAGACATTTAGTTATACAGTTGTTTAAGGACGGGTCTTTGATAATTGTCCCACTATAGGTGTTCTAAGCTGATCAGTTTCATCTCTGTTTCAGCAGAGTCACTTATGAGCATTGTGGACCATGAACATACATGTGTTTGATTAGGCCTAAAGTAATCATTGCTTTCTTTCCACTAAAACGACCAACTCTAAAGTTATATCTCTACCCTAAAACTATTTTAAACAATAGAGATTGGGGGGGGGGGGCATTATTTTGGAGATGACGCTGGTAATTAACCACTGCATTAATAGTAAAAAATGAGCCATTGTTTTCAGTGTTTTAATATATTATCTATGAATTTAATATAGATTGTGATCAGAATTCAAAATGTGTCCTTGTCTTAGAATGAAGATCAAGAAAAAAAAAATATGCTTTATTTCCCACTGACCTACCCTAAATAGTGGAAACAGAACAGTTTATAATTTTGGCCTATACATTCAAGAAATCTACTTGTCAAAAGAAGGCCAATCTATGAATTATGAAGATCAATTGAATGTATTAATTATTTTGTGTTGATATTTAAAATGATGTACAGCTTGGAGTATAAAAAAAATGACTTAATGTTAATGCTTGCTATATTTTACATGTACATGCTTTAATCTAAAACTGTGTGTTTAATTTCTACAGACTGTGTTCCTAGAGACCCAGAGCCTCCACATCATGGACACACTAGGACTCAGCACTCAGCTAAAAGTACGAAAATGTTCTCAATGTCAGGGGGACACTGAATTTTACTGTAACACATGTAAACGTGATCTGTGTTTACAGTGTAAGGAGAGACATGTCTTTGATTTAAATACGATATACCATAATGTCGTGATTTACCGTGAGAAGTTTAACTACATCCCCAGACAAGAGATCTGTGTCAGACATCCAGACAGGATCTACGAAAAGTTCTGTCAGTCGTGTGAACTTTCTGTCTGTTTTCGATGTTTAGAACACAGAAAACACCAAATACTGGACATTAGAACAGCGTATGAAACGAAGCGACGACAACACAGAGAAATCATTGACAACATCAGAAGTGAGACTCTCTATAAATGTCATGTTCTCCTGGCAGGAATCCAAACTGATATCAAAACCTGTCCCCCACAAATGTGTCACCGTCAATCACAGATGTCAACAAAAGCCCAGAGACTGAAGGATCTGATTGACACTGTGGTATGTGATGTTAAAACAAAATACCGAGGTTTACTGATTGATAGAATACAACAACAGAAGAGAAAAATGAACAGACACCTGACCCACATACAGAACTATGAAGACAGATATGAACAATCAGCAAACAGAGCGGTACAATTCCTCTTGTTTATAAAGACCAGTCCTGTCCCCCAGATAAAGAACAGTCCTAGTCAGTTATTGAAAGTCATCACAGAAATCCAAATGACAACAGGAAAACGACAAGTAGGAATAGACGAGTGTCTGAAACTGATGTCCACACCTGTAAAACACGCGTCTTTCTGTGTGACAGGTGTTAGTCGTGTGTATCACATATCTGGTGTGATGTCAGACCGGGTCTGGGTCAGTGATGATAACAATCTCATCTTGACAGACACAACAGGAGTCACTATACACCGTGTGACAGGTATACCACAAGGATTGTATACAGGAAAACACACAGTGAACAGTTGTGGTGAAGTGATTTATATAGACAGTGAATATAACATCAACAAACTGTCTACAGACAATAGAAAAATCATCACACTGTTAAAGAGACCATTACCATGGAGACCACACTGTGTGTACTGCTCCCCCACCACAGGAGATCTGATGGTCGGGATGTGGAACTATTATACAAAGACAGGCAAGGTAACCCTGTACAACAGTACATTACAACACATCCTGACCATACAACACGACAACAACAGTCACACGTTGTATAGGAATCCTAGATATATCACAGAGAATAAGAACGGTGATATTATTGTGTGTGACTTGTCACGTGGTGTAGTGGTGACAGAGCGCGGGGGAAGACATCGATTCTCCTACACAGGACATCCATCAGGATCATTACTATGGCCACGTGGAATCTGTACAGACGCGCTGTCACACATCCTGGTGTGTGATTATAACACCCACACAGTACAGATGATTGACAAGGACGGTCACTTCCTGTCTGTGTTACTGACATCACAACACGGGATATACAGACCATACAGCCTGAACTATGATGATAAAACTCACCTTCTCTGGCTCACATCATGGAACACCAACACAGTGTCTGTATATAGATATATACAGAGGAAGTACTCTCTGACTGGTAAGTACTAGTAGTACTGTAGTTTGTTGTAGGTAGTTTTAATTAGACTGTAGGTTATAATTATAGATAGTATGTAGTTTTAATTAGACTGTGGGTTATAATTATAGGTAATATGTTGTTTTAATTAGACTGTGGGTTATAATTATAGATAGTATGTTGTTTTAATTAGACTGTGGGTTATAATTAGAAGTTGTATGTAGTTTTAATTAGACTGGGTTATAATTAGAAGTGGTATGTAGTTTTAATTAGAGTGTGGGTTATAATTATAGGTAGTATGTAGTTTTAATTAGATTGTGGGTTATAATTATAGGTAATATGTTGTTTTAATTAGACTGTGGGTTATAATTATAGAGAGTATGTAGTTTTAATTAGACTGTGGGTTATAATTATAGATAGTATGTTGTTTTAATTAGACTGTGGGTTATAATTATAGGTAGTATGTAGTTTTAATTAGACTGTGGGTTATAATTATAGGTAGTATGTAGTTTTAATTAGAGTGTGGGTTATAATTATAGGTAGTATGTTGTTTTAATTAGACTGTGGGTTATAATTATAGGTAGTATGTAGTTTTAATTAGACTGTGGGTTATAATTATAAGTAGTATGTAGTTTTAATTAGACTGTGGGTTATAATTATAGATAGTATGTAGTTTTAATTAGAGTGTGGGTTATAATTATAGGTAGTATGTAGTTTTAATTAGACTGTGGGTTATAATTATAGGTAATATGTTGTTTTAATTAGACTGTGGGTTATAATTATAGAGAGTATGTAGTTTTAATTAGACTGTGGGTTATAATTAGAAGTTGTATGTAGTTTTAATTAGACTGGGTTATAATTAGAAGTGGTATGTAATTTTAATTAGAGTGTGGGTTATAATTATAGGTAGTATGTAGTTTTAATTAGATTGTGGGTTATAATTATAGATAGTATGTAGTTTTAATTAGACTGTGGGTTATAATTATAGGTAATATGTTGTTTTAATTAGACTGTGGGTTATAATTATAGATAGTATGTAGTTTTAATTAGACTGTGGGTTATAATTATAGGTAGTATGCAGTTTTAATTAGACTGTGGGTTATAATTAGAAGTAGTATGTTGTTTTAATTAGAATGTGGGTTATAATTATAGGTAGTATGTTGTTTTAATTAGACTGTGGGTTATAATTAGAAGTAGTATGTTGTTTTAATTAGACTGTGGGTTATAATTATAGGTAGTATGTAGTTTTGATTAGACTGTGGGTTATAATTATAGGTAGTATGTAGTTTTAATTAGATTGTGGGTTATAATTATAGGTAATATGTTGTTTTAATTAGACTGTGGGTTATAATTATAGATAGTATGTAGTTTTAATTAGACTGTGGGTTATAATTATAGGTAGTATGTAGTTTTAATTAGACTGTGGGTTATAATTATAGGTAGTATGTAGTTTTAATTAGACTGTGGGTTATAATTAGAAGTAGTATGTTGTTTTAATTAGACTGTGGGTTATAATTATAGATAGTATGTTGTTTTAATTAGACTGTGGGTTATAATTATAGGTAGTATGTTGTTTTAATTAGAATGTGGGTTATAATTATAGGTAGTATGTAGGTTTAATTAGACTGTGAGTTGTAATAAGTGGTATTGATTAGTTTTAATTACAGTGTATGTTATAGTTAGGACTAATTATTAGTTTTAGTTACTATGTGTGTTATAATTGGAGGAAGTGTTTAGTTTGAATTAGAAAGTGGGTTATAATGATAAATCTAGTTTAGTCTGAATTCAAATGTAGGTTTTAATAAAAGAGGTAGTGTTTATAAATGTTTTAACTACAGTGTGAGTTTTTTTTAACTACAGTGTGAGTTTTAGTCAGAGGTTGTGGTTTTCATTAGACACCGTTACAGGAAGTGTTTAGTTCTAATTAGAGTGCAGGTTTTAATTAGAGGTAATGATTAGTTCTAATTAGAATGTGGGTCATAATTATAGAGGTAGTGTTATCTGTAATTAAAATGCAGGTTTATTTAGATGCTGTTAGAGGTGATATTTAGTTCTAATCAGAATGTTGGTTTTAATTTAAATAATTATACTAACGATTGAATTCAACAAATGTTGAAGAATGAACACTAACAGTTTTTTAAAATGTATGCTCAGTTACTATTATTATGAGTATAACTTGTTCAGAGCGGATCTTGGAAACTATCTCAATAAAATTTGGTGTGTAGGGGTAATTGAGAATGACAAATAAAATGGTAAGATCAAAATGGCCACCAAACTGTTAATTTTTCTACTTCAGTTGATGGTTTTTCTCAGCAGTTTCTGAAAATGTTTTGTAAAGAATTTCCAGAATTTTACATACATAGGGATAACTACCACAATTTTACATACATAGGGGATAACTACCACAATTTTACATACATAGGGGGTAACTACCACAATTTTACATACATAGGGGATAACTACTTTTGTTTTGTTTTTGATTATTATTATTATTATTTATTTAGTTTTTGTTTATTTTTTTTAGTCTACAAATTGATGCTATTTTCATAATAGGTGTTTGAAACTTTCTAGTTAGTTTGACATATTTTATATGTAAAATTTAATGTCTTCATTAGTGCACTTAAAACGTGTTTCTTTGTTGTTACACATACTTGCACTGAAAGGGTGTGCTTCCATTTTAGGGGATTTCAGAGGAATTAACTCTCAGGTTTTGCAAGAGGAATAAAACAATATGCAGTTTGTTTATTTTGCAGAATGTGAATTTAAAGCAGGTTTTCTTTTTTGTGTGTGTGTGTGGGTAGGTGGGGGGATTCAGTTGGTTTTCAGAATTTTCTTATCAGAATCCTGTTGGAATTATTACTTGTTGAGATCTAAGAACATTGACCATTGCCAGTTTAAAATTTAACATTTTTTTTTATTTGTTTCTTTTACTTAAGTTTTTTACTTTGTAATATCATTGATATTGACACAGCTTTGGTTGGTGGACTGTTGTATGTTTCTGTGATGGGGTGATGTTGTTTGTTTCTGTAACAGTGGCAGGTTGTCTGTTTCTGTAACTGTGATATCTTGTCTGTTTCTGTAGCAGGTGTGGACAAAATCTACATTGTGTACTGGTTTGACTCTGAGTATGTACATTACACCAGTCTCTGTGTTGAATAGCTATTATGAACTTAGGGACAATATCAAAAGTTCAATGTCTGATCAAAAAACTCATTAATACCTCTCCCCCTCCCTCCCTGAAATTAAATAGAATGATTGATTAAATATTGTTTAACGTCCCGCTCGAGAATCTTTCACTCATATGGAGACGTCACCACTGCCAGTGAAGGGATGCAAATTTAGGCCTATGCTCGGCGCTGAGGATCTATTCTAACAACCCAGATCCCCACAGGGATAAATAGAATGAATGTTGATCTAATTTGATTGTAAAGTACAAGTACTAAAAATTCTCTGAGTTTAGGTCTTTTCTGTTGTATATTCACTTCACTGTGAATTAAAAAGTCAATTTATTCCCAATAAAAAATAATGTAATGGCCTACAGTTTAGCAGTTAGTGCCCCTACACTGGAAGTTGGGGGCATTCTAATTGATGCAGTTGTAAGATTCTGATAAATAGTATAAACAAAGTATAACTGAAGCATACAGTACCAAACTCTGTATGCTGAGCTTTAACAGGCCGTATCATATCTGTAATAATAACAAGGTTTACTTTCTTCAGTTTAATAGAGAACACTATTTAGAATGTATTTCTGCAGGAAAAATTTTATTGACAAAATTATTGATTTTTTTTTCTTTGGTGTACTGCTCCATCAGTTAAAAAGTTTGTAATTACTTGTCTTATTAACATCAGGTTTGACATCCACATTGATTTATCCAGTCGGATAAGTAAAATGCTTTTTTTAATTCTTACTATCTGTAATAAAGCATCTGTGAGATTGTCTTTGACAATCAGCAGCCACCAAAATTTCAGACCAGTGGGTATTTTTAGAATAGCTTACTTGTTAACTGCACACTGAACCGGGACATCAGATTTCATGAATATGGCATAACCTTTTTTGTCTTCGCTATAGAAAGTAGGAAGTGATTTTACTCGCTGTAGGGGACAAGAAATTGCTGGGTGCGGGTCTTAATGAGAACCCTGAAAGTGAATATCTTTTTGTGTTGCATAGATAATGAGGTGAAAGTCAGCAACAGAATTTATAGTTTTAATATTCAAATAACTTGAAAAGAGATGTTGGCACTAGCGAGCAAATTATTATTACAACAGTAATTTGTCCAGGTTATGAGGGTTTTTATCAGAAAATTTTGAGCAGTTATTTTTGGCTTCTTTGTTTCAGAAATCAAAGGGGAAAAAATCTGAAAAATAAATATGTACACTGTTTTATATTGTGAATTTTATTACGAATATTTATATTGTGATGTTAATTTTAAAACTTCATCCTTACCCTGGTCTTTAGAAAATTGTTGAGGGCTGGCAAAATCACACAATTGACATATGGTTTGTGTAATCAATGATTAAAATTGTACATCCATATCACTTGTCAGTGATTACACTTGATTTTTCAGAAGTTGCTTAACTGACACAGAATTCAATAACAAAGCCAATTAGCAATTTGTTTGTATTTGTGATCATAATGTGATGTCTGACCTCTAGAACATTTATTTGATTCTGAATTTCTAAATAATTATAAAAGATGGATAGGAACATTTGTTGAAATCTGTTGTAGATGTAAAAGTTTGAATGAATCTGAGAACAAGTTTAAGAAATGCAAACACGCATTATTACCCCCCCCCCCCCCAAAGAAATATATGGTTTGTAAATCACTGCTTCCTAAGATTTCCGAGTGTCAATTATTTTCACTCGCAATTTTTCAAATTTATTCATATTTCGAATTTATTCACATGGCCAAGGCACGAGTGAGGCTCAAACCCACGACCTTCTGGTTACATAGCAAACACACTACATCTACTACAAAGCTACCGCGACTAGTTATCCATGAGTATAAGAAGCAGAAGTGAATATCATGTGCTGAGAAAAATAAAATTCTCAGTGTAGAATTATACACCTGTAATACTGATTTTATTAGAATGAATACTTTTATGTGTATGACTAGTATTGATTTACAATGTTTGATATAATTTGTGGTGGAAAATTAAAAGATGAAATGAGCAATATGGTCTATGGGTCTCTTGTCTTGAAATCTTTCAAATCACACAATGCATGACACAATCAATGCCATGAGTATATAGAACTGTATATAGAACTAATGATACGTGTAGTAGACTGGGCCCACTTCTAGAGACCTGTATGTTGTATATCTGGTTCAAACTTCTCCATGCACAAGACAAAATGCTTCAGTGTCCATGTTAAGTTTTCTTTCGATTTAGGATCTGTGATTGATTGATCACCTTCCTTGCTCTATCAAAATTTCAGATAATCCAGACAGTGATGATTGGATAACAGAAGCTTCAAGTATTGAAGAGGTTCAGGAATCAGGAACAGAGCTGGAAATCAGTGAAGAGTCTGAGTCTGAAGAATACAGTGGGGAACTGAAGTTTGAGGATAGCAGCGAGGAATCTGACCCCGATGATGAGGATGATCCTAAATCAAACTCGGGGACAAGTGAAGATCATGGTTTAGTGGAAAACAGCGATAAGAATTTAGAGGAGACCAGCGAGAACGAAGATGAATAAGATTTGTCTGGGTAATTACATTGAGATAATACAGATCTGTCAAAGGACTGCTTCCCATAATTGTCATTTCTGGCCCTGAAATTCAAAGTTAATTTGCTTGTTTAGAAACTCAGCCCTTTTCAAGTTGAAATAGCCAAACACTAGAATTAAAATCATGTTTGCTCAAAATATTTTTCTGCTAGAATGTTGCAAAGTTTGTGACTTTTGTGAAATGTGTATTTTATGCTTCCATAATGGGATATTAGCAGGCATATGGTTTTTGGTTTGGCTGTTGGCCATAACTTTTGAATGCTGTTTTTGAGTTTTTAGCTCATCTGAGCGAGCTTTCCTGATCATCTTTTATCTGTCCGCCCATCTGTCCATAACTTTTCATATGTTCACCTCCAGAACCACTAAACAAATTTCAGTGAAACTTGGTACCAATCATTACTAGGTGAAGTGTATTCAAGTTTGTTAAAATGAAGAGCCTTCAAAGGATAAATGATCACGGAAAGGCGAAAATTTTGGGGGGGGGGGGTCATATCAAATTCTTCTCAAGGACCACTGGGCCAGAAAAAGTTGAAAGGACTGCAAACGATAAGTATTTTCACCTTCTTTTCTGTTTAATTTTTAAATGTCATTTTTAAATATTTTTTTTTTTGTCAGTATAGATATTTATATAAATATTTTAAAAAGTTGATTTATTTGACAAAACAAGGAGAGATAACTCTGATTTAGGATAAATTTACATTTTTCACTGTAAAGATCAATAGAAAAAGGAAAATAAATTGTGATTTAGCAAATTTATACCAAATCTTTTGTTGTTTCATGGGAAGAACATATCTTTAGATACCAAAACAAGGTGAAAATGTTCACTCTAGAGATCAATTGCAAATGAGTTAAACAATGAAAAATGAAGATTAACCATATTTTACTCTGTAATATAATGTAATTTAACAATGAAATGGTTAAATGAGCATTTTAAACTATTTGGCATTTGAATGCCTGATTTCATGGAACAGATTTTTGTACTCCCTAATGAAAAGGAGTTATAATTAAGAGAAATTTATTAATTAACCTTGGTATTAAAGTTAATAATCAATTACTAATGAATTCTACCTGGCATTAAAAAAAATCTCATTAGCAAAATTACAAAGATTTTTAAAAATATACAAGTTAAAATGTAGGCGGAAATCCAGAGTTACCTTGCTTAGTTCTTTACATACAAGCTTTCTCTACATAGTAGTGCAGATTCAAGTTTGTTAAAATGATGGTCTCTGGGGATAGGGTTGGGTCACAATAAGGGATCAAAGTTTTGCAGGTGAATAAATCAGAAAAATCTTTTTGAAATTTTCTGAAGCACTGAGCCAGAAAAATGGAAATTTTCATGTAAACTTCCTGCAAGTGGAGATTCAAGTTTGATAAAATCATGGCTCCAGGGTGGGATGGGGCCACACTAGGGGATCAAAGTGTTATATAGGTATATGTAGGGAAAATCTTGAAATATCTTGTTTTCAAAACCTACTGGCATAAAAAGTGGGAATTTAGTGTCTGGTAATTGGTATGCAATGTGGGCCCATGGATTAAATTGTTGGCCTATTATTCATAAGAAGACCTTTTTTTTTGGGGGGGGGGGTTACCAGAATTATTTTGCTGCAATACAGGGCATCAGCGTTTCACAAACACATCTTAGTTAGAAAAGATGCTCATTACCTGAATGAAATCAGACATGTGATGTTAGTTTGACCATGTTTTGTAGATGTCAGCACTATTATCATCAACAAGAAGATTGCTGTAGGAGCCATGAATTAGAACCTGTTGAGATGATGTGTGTTTCTTGCAACTTTCAAGTTAGTGGAGCATACCCCAATTAGACTGACTGTTGTTCTAAATGCCAAGCAATCAACTTTGACTTGTTTAAATAGGATTTGTAGGTGACAGCGAGGAAGAAGTTTATCTTAAGAGGCCACCAACACAGTCTTCAGCTCTCCACCCAAGACATTTTTGTTAACACGTCACCAACACCTCCTCTCCACACAATCTTCAACTCTCCACCTACTTCCCCAGACAGAATCCCTGGAGTTTACCTTAGAGGAAAGTTATCTTGTATCATACACTGAAAAGGCTAATTCTGTGGATTTAGGCACCGTTATATAGTATGAGCATGCTACAGATATCTGTTTGGAAATTGGTTGAGGAAATCCTATTGAGGACAGGGATCAGATTTGACAAACGGAATTGTTTTTGGTGAATCTGTTGATGAGGGCAATGAACTTGTGGACCTCGGTGTGCACTAGACTTGTGAAAATCAGTTTTTTGTTTGCATCTTAAATTTTGTATACATTTAGAATTCTAGTTTCTTGTATAAATGTTGTTAACATTGCCTTGTTTCATGAATATTTTACCAGAATATACATTTTTGTAAGATAAAAATCAGTCTTATTTGAATTTATTTTATCACTGTTTGCAGAAACAAAAAAACTTCTCTGCTATCGGGTCAGGAGTATATTATCGTAAAGAGACTTTAACGAATACTTTAATGTTAGATTTGGTTGTTATTTTGTAAAAACATCTTGACTGGAAAGTATCATAAATGCAGCAATACTTTTCCGTTAAGAATACTTTATAATGATGACCATAAAATCTTTCATAGAAAGACATCGTTCTACGCTCTTTACATAGTTATACAACACATCAACAATGACAGGATTTGGGGTAAAGAAACCAAATGTTTTCTCTCTATAAAGAATGTCCAGATTTTTCATTATGAAAGTTAAGGTTTGGGGGAAGAGAAAGCAATGAAGTTCTTGAAATTAAGAATCTCACAAAACGTTCTGGTTTCAGGAAGTGAGAGATGGTGAATCCCATGGTGTAGTACAGTACAGGGGTTTCAATGGTCTTGTTTTAAGTCAGCATTTCACAAATTCTTTTGTTATAGCGATCCAATTTTCAAACGCAACATGTCGTTGGTCAATCCAATTTTCAAACGCAACATGTCGTTGGTCAACTGTGTGGACATTCTATACCAATTCTTAGAACATTCTTTACAAATTGATTTTGACAACGTATTACTTCATCTCCCTGATCAAGATAGATGTTGAATGATCGGTGAGGAACCTTAAACAATGTTATATTTCGTTCAAATGTTGAATGATGTGTGAGCAGCCTCAGACAATCTTATATTGTCCAGACGATAAATAATCTGTAGTCTCGGACAGCTTTATATAGTCCAGATGTTAAATGATGTGCAAGAACCTCAGACTCTCATAACTATATATTCCACATGTTAAATTATCTGTGAGGGACCTCAGTCGGTGTTATATATTCCACATGTTAAATTATCTGTGAGGGACCTCAGTCGGTGTTATATATTCCACATGTTAAATTATCTGTGAGGGACCTCAGTCGGTGTTATATATTCCACATGTTAAATTATCTGTGAGGGACCTCAGTCGGTGTTATATATTCCACATGTTAAATTATCTGTGAAGAACCCCAGACGGTGTTATATATTCCACATGTTAAATTATCTGTGAAGAACCCCAGACGGTGTTATATATTCCACATTTACAATTTTGGTAAAGGGCTACCTACTCATTCTAAATATGCATTTAGATTCAATTTGGTATCAATAGTATTAAAGAAGTATTTTTAAAATGTTTTACCCATAAATACCATATACCAAGTTTGAACCTGCCCTGGAATCAGAACCTCTGACCCAGGGATCCTGAAAATTACAAACGTGGTAGAGACTTTCATGTTCGACATTGCTATGCATTTAGGTTTTCTTACAAATATGCAATTCTAAAGGATTCTTGAATATTGGTCACTTATCATATTGGCCACACCCTCATACCAAAGCCCCTACTCCCGAAATCACGAAATTTTCAATGTTGGTAAAGGGCTACCTACTCTATCTAACTATCTATTTAATTTGGTTTCAATAGCATTAAAAAGATGATTGTTTTTTGTAACGTTTTACCCATATGTACCATATACCAATTTTGACCCAGCCCTGGGTCAGAACCTCACCCCGGGGACGCGGACGTGGATCATGAAATTTACAATTTTGGTAGAAGTCCTCTTGCTCTACATTACTATGCATTTAGTTTTTCTCGCAAATGTGCAGTTCTAAAGATTTTTTAAAATTGTTCGCTTTTGGCAATTCTGGTCCCGAGCTTAGGGCCCCAGGGTGACAGGAGTCATGAAATTTACAATTTCTATCTTCCTTGTCCCAAAAATGCTTTATACCAAATTTGAAAGAATTGGAATGGTAGTTATCAAGAAGTTAAAAATGCCCAATAATTAACGCAAGACGGACTTCGCACGGAGACCAATTGCAATAGGCCATCAGAGTTACCAGTGACCTAAAAATAAAATTTATTTCTTACACAAGACCTTGAGAAGCTCGTGTCATATTCAGGACTCCACTGATCCATTGAAATGTACATCTTCCAACGAATAGAATATCCAGTGTAAAAATGAAAATAAAAAAATTCATCAAGAATTTGCATTTTCCACGAGTAAAATCATTTATCAAATATCATATTTGATCGACGACTGTGTCTTAATTGAGGTTTATGTCAGTATATTCTAAATAATCGATACATGGCATTGTATGTAGGGCTCGCGACGGGTATGGTCGGTCAACAGGAAATGCTTACTCCTCCTAAGCACCTGATCCCATCTCTGGTATGTCCAGGAGTCCACGTTTGCCCATCTCTCTGATTTGTATTTGTTATTGGAATTACAAGATTGAGTACTGTTAGTTATCTTCACCTTTTACATATAAAGACTTGTCTAAATATTCGGTGTTTTACATGATCACTTTAAGTATTTATCGTATAATTATATCACACATGCATTTCAATGCCTAAATGCTATTTTACTAATTGAATTATTTCTTTCATCATATCGTGACACTTTACGTTCGAGATCGGTCGCGGTAGATCAGTGGTAGAGCGTTCGTTTCCTAACTGGAAGGTCTTGAGTTTGAGCCCCTCTCGTGGCATGGCCGCATCAAACCTGTGACGTAAACATAGGTAGTGATTACGCCTTCGCCAAACGCTCGGCATTTAAGAAGTGAGAAGCATAGGTCTAAATTTGTGGTACTTCACCTACAGCTGGTGACGTCTCAATATGAGTGAAAAAATTCTTAACGGGGCATAAAAAAGAAATCAATAAATGTTTTTATTTTTTCGGAACAACTGAAAAATAATTGCATAGTTGACCTAAGTTTCAGAATTCGAACTTTAAATCACTTCAGTAGAATTGCAAATATTGCGGCAAGTTAAGACTAATCATGTTTTCGAGGCGTTGAGACGTTTGACGGGTTATGATCTAAACATTCACTTGGTCGAAAAAACGTTAACATAGTAGAAATCCAGATAAACACAACAATTCTGATAATCATCTGCAGGCACGTAGAAAAAAAGGGGGTATCTCATATACTTAAGCTTATTTAACAAAGTTCATTGTCCGTTATTTTCATACATTTGGTCTCCCCCCCTCCCCTCCCGCATCGAGCAACCTTTATCTTTTTTTTTCTCTGCTCGTTAAGGAATAATGCAACGCCAGAGAAATTTGATGTGGATGAAAAATGGAGGATATGTACAAGAAAATTTTGAAATTGAAAACTTTCAAATTTACTTTGTTTAGCCAAAAGCAGTTTTAGTAAAAGTAATCTGAAGAAAAAAATTAAATCCTCTGCTGGACTCGAACCCGCGATCTACAGTTCAGCCGTCGTCGTGGTAACGTACTGAACTACTCAGCTAGTGAACTTTGTCATGAATAGACAAATATTGGTGATATTTATATTTTCATTCATGGTTTAAAGGAAGTCAAAAACTTTTTATTTTGATTGTCGCGTGACCAGTCAAAAAAAAAAGAACTAGCGAAGGTCTGGTTTCAATCAAACTGCGTCCCCTCCTACCAAATTTGAAAAACGATGCTACCTGCTGAAAGAGGAAGTACAGACAACTTGATTTCTACCATACACTGGCACATGCCGGACACCGCGGAAATACAGCTGATTACAGGCCTCTTGTTCTACAACTCGTAAGTTTGGTAGACTGTTCCGATATAAAGGATGGGCACACCATACAGGCGCGGACTTGAAATGTACATTTGCGTGCAAAGCAGTGTTTCGCAATCTACAACTACATAGGGGGATTTTTATTTACACTTGTTGTAGAAATTCATTTATGATTTTTGATAACGTTGATTAAATAGTTACACTATGAACCATCAGCTTTTATATAAGAACTCCCACGGTGAGCTAAATGAATAAATAACAATGGAAAACGTTGTGACGAAATGGTTTAAAAATTCCGAAGTTTCGCAAATCAGCTCAAAAACGCTGTGGGGAAAAGGGTAATGCCATCGTTCAGCGGCGAAAGCAACTGTACTGTTACGTCATAGGCGGCGTGATTGGCAAAGAGTTAAACTGAGTTTTGATTCATTCAACATTTACTTCAGCATCAAGACGTTTTCCAGGTCGTTTCCTTCGTAACGGGAAGTTCGTGAGTTCGAGACCCGCCCGTGTCATGGCCTCGTCAATTCTATGACGTAAAGAATGTACAGATTGCTCCTTCGCCAAACGCTCGAATTTCAGCAGTGAGAATCGCGGGTCTTTCGGATATGACCTGAGAAAGGACGGGGCGTCGCGGTAGGCGTTGGCACGTTGAAGAACCCTCACTGCGACGGCGCTGAGCGCTAAACATAAGTACTTTACATACAGTTAGTGACGTTTCAAAATAATTGATTGCTTGTTTTAGGTCTCGTTGACAATTTTTTTTACTCATATTGAGACGTCACCAGCTGTATGTGAACTACCACAATCTGGAAATTGAATATATATATATCATTAAATCTTATATATAGATACAAAATATTAAATCCCTATTGTAGACCACGAGGAAAATGGTGAAATCAGTTTGGAAATGATGACATATCAAATCGCCCACATTTGAATCAGTATAATTCACTTGTGCAGTGGCAGATCTAAAGAGGGTGTGTGATTTGCTACCCCTCCATCATTTAAATCAACATTTTAAAACGTTATTTTCTGCCATTTGAGGTCTTCAACAACTTTTTGGAATTGTCGGGGGGGGGGGGGGGGGGGGGGGTTCCGGAGAAGGCAACCACCATTGAAACTTCTCTGGATATCTCTATTATGCATATATATAAATATGTATATTTATTTGTTGAATTGTGCCAACATTGTTCTTGAAAAGAAAATCCCAACACATTCCCCGTGGGGATCTGGGTTGTTAGAATCCCAGGTAGCACATAACGTTTTCATAACATTGTATTCTGGTTCTAAAAAGGTTTTTAGAGAACATTTCCATCCAAACGTTTTTATAACGCAATGAAAACATTTTATTATTGTTTTTATAACATTGTAAAAACGATAATACAAACATTTTGCAAATGAAAACTAAAACATTTTTAAAAATGTTTTTGAAACGTTACATTAACATTGTTAGAAATATAAGAACAATCATATCAAAAACATTTTTTAAAAATTGATTTTAAAACGTTTTATAGACGTTTTTTTTTTTTTTCATTTTGTGAAATGCGTGAATCATTGGGAAGGGGTGCTGGAAATTTTGCAAATAAAAAAAAAAACCAAAACACAATATACCGGTATTGTATTCTGGGTTCGATTTACTGAAAAGGTTTGCACCCCCCCTCCCATTTTGAAAAAAAATCAGGATCTTCGTCTGAACGATGCACATATATTATTTAATATTATCCTCCACTATGATTTTTTAAGTGTACTTAGGATGTGAACTATTTACAATACATTTTACAACATGAACATCACTGAAATGTTATTAATATAACCAATATTTGATTACGCTCTAGTCTACGTCATAACATCTGATGATTGGTCAATGCATAAGATGCGGCGATTCGCGAATTATGTTAAAATAAACAGTTGTAATTATGTTAAAATAAACAGTTGTAATATATTATATATACCATTTTAAGATATAAATTGTATGTCAAAAATTGAAAAAGCCAAGTTTTCTTCTGTGTGTGCATGTGCCCCCCCCCCCCCCCCCCCCCCCCCCCCCCCCCCCCCCCCCCCCACCCACAAATTACATGTCCGTAATCAATCCGGAAATTTTATAACCATTTAGATTAGGTTTTATTGATTGGCAGTAGACAACTTCCTTTCTCGAACAATCGACGAAGTGCGAAGGTGGGCTTAATTTGAAGCAGTTTTATTCACATTCAGGTTCAATGTCATGTCCTTTAAAATGTGTATGCATTGTTTATTATGGGCGAGTAGTCATGCGGTAGCTACAATTAATGCTTGACTAATTATGGTCAGTTATCCCAAAATACAACGTTTTAACGGTGTTATCAGAGCACCACGTGCTACGCAGGAAAAAAAATGGCGAACGCTCCCAGTTTGAAATATTAAAAATTGGATGGACGACCGTGGAGCTACAGTTCCACCCATACAAAAAAACTTCAAATTTACAATGGTTCAATTTTTCTGCTAATTTTTTTTTATATATTCATGTTTTGCAAAATAGAGTCTGTAAAAATGATCTGACAGTACCAATAAATATTCCAGACAATATGCTATCGATATCAGCTGTTTACTTGCTTCATACTTACTTTTTCCAACATCCTTCCCATCCATGTGAATTGAAACAGTTCAAGTTTGTTTACATTTTAAAATGGCGATTCTCGCTGTCAACAGGATCGCACCCTGTTAGTTTTACAATGCTGGTGAGGGTGTTAAAAAGTAAGTTTGAATCAAGTAAACAGCTGATTTTGATAGTGCATAAACTTGAAATTTTTTTGGCATAAATCATATGGAATTGGGTAAAATTAAGTAAAAATCGAGCCTGGGGAGAAACTAGAATAAAATTATAGTTTTTTGTATGAATGGAACCAAAGCTTCCTGGTCATCTATCCATTTTTTTTTTTCATACCGAGAGCTACAGTTCTGCAGCTAAATTGTACTGAGTACCTCATCCCTATGAAAGTAGTAAATTAATGCATCTCGAGTAGAAAGTAGTTCTTGATTTCGAATTTCTATTATCCCGGTATGATGCTGTTTTTTATATGATAGTTTTTATCTAATGAACATTTTTGTAAACTATTTTAATTGTATGCATCTTTAGAGTATTGTTAGTTTGATTTAAAATCTTTTTCACTGTGAAATGAATTATCATAACAGCAGAATATAAAATAAATATTAATGGATGCCATCAAAACAATTTGTATGTAGAAAAAAAATTAAGTATATATTTAGTCAGATTAACATGATTAAGAAATCTTTATTTTGAAAAATTGGTTCAACTAGGTAACATAAACACAATCTATGATTGTCATTAAAATTTGGTTTTAAATAATGGATTATGCCAAAATTGTTCTATATTTTAGTAAGATTTGGGATTATGGATCTAGATGAAAAGCATAAAAAGAGACGTTTATATAACAAGCAATGGATTTCAAATAAGCGCATGCGTGTGCATCAACATCAGGATCAATTTGAATCTGATTCTGAAACACATGTACCGGTACCTCAAACTTCTAATCAAACACTAAATGTCAATTCTAGCATTGATAGACAAAATACAGAAAACCGCCTGTCAAATATTGATCAATTATCTGAAAAAGAATCAGGTGTAATAGATCTAAATTGTGAACAAGTTATTTCCAGTGATGAAGTAATAAGTATGGGTAGTGATGGTGAATCAACAGACATAATGGAACCATTGAGAAACTGGGTCAATACATATGAAATTAAAGCTAATGCAGTTGACTCCCTCTTAAAATTGTTAAAGCAAAATGGGCATCCAAACCTTCCAAGTTCTTCTCGCACTTTACTTAAAACTCCGAGAGAAGTTGACATTATAAAGGTATCCAATATGGACTATTTTTACTTTGGCCTGGAAACTATGATAAATAATGCATTGAAAAAGTACAACCAAACAGACATTCAGGCTATTGATAACTCTATAACTCTTTCACTGAATATTGATGGACTGCCGCTTTTTAAAAGCACCAATACATCTGTATGGCCAGTTCTTGGACTAATATGCAATTTAAAGCCCCCTAGACCTTTCCCCATAGCATTGACTGTGGGTACATCCAAGCCATCGAATCTAGAGTTCTTAAATGAAACAATTATTGAATTGAACAATTTAATCAATAATGGCATCAACATCAACGAAGAACATTTTGAGGTGAAATTACTTTGTGTCATTTGTGATGCTCCTGCAAAGGCATTTGTAAAGTGTGTAAAACAATTTTCAGGGTATTATGGATGTGATAAATGTGAACAGAGAGGACGTTAAATGAAATTTTTCAGATTATGAGGATTATGAAACTGCCAGAAAGTACAGCAAGAGAGCTTTGGACACATCAAATGTGGAAACTCAAAGTGAAGGAGAGTCCAAAAAGCGCAAACAGCTAGTACCCTCAAGATTTCTGAGTGACACGGAAATTGACAGTGAAGGTAACGTTTCTGCACTAACCAAAAATTGTTATGAGACATAAGTCAATCCTACTGGCTGATTTCTTGGTGGGGACTGTAGGTTTCCTTTACATATGTCAGTTTGCCTATCCGTCTGTCTGTCCAACTTCAGAATTCTGGGTTTTTTAGGCCTGTCTTCAGCATACTGCTACAATGCCATTGTAACATTTGGCAAGACAATGCGCATTTTACAGTACTGTCTTCCTAACCAGGGGTTGATTATGTAATTATGTTATTTGTGCTTACTGTTATGTAATTATTATAGATCACAGTATATTTACTTTACCTATAGTTAAAAAAAGCACTAAATCTTATTTTTATGAACTGGTGTGCTTTATTTTACTATTTTAAAGATGAATGTGTGCCCTCTCCTCCTAAAAAACGTCAGTTACGTCAATGTTCAACACCGATGAAAAAAACTGGGACCATTACACCATCCAATGCTGATGAATCCTTCTCACCATCTCCTGTGCAAGAATATGTCAGTGGAAGGACCCCAAGACAGTTGATTGCCATTCCTGTTGGAAGATCACCTTTGACAACTGTTGACAAGGACAAACCACCTAACAATGCCCTTTCAAAGTCTCTTCCTATTCAAGGTACTTGCTATGTCCTATTATGTTTAATATTCTACAGTATTGTAGTCATAATAGTTTTTAAAATATTGATCTATATGTTAAAATAATGCATAATACATGTATACTGGTAACATATTTAATTAATTTTTGTTGTTAGGTAGAAACGTCTCCCCTCCTGGCAAATCAAGACCTAATTGTGAATTAACGCCTTTAAGGGAAAAAAAGAGAATCACCATCTCCGGTAAACCCTGGTACAATGTACACACCCATCACAGTGAGGAGACAATTGCTTACGCTACGCAGATCACCACAGTCAAAAACGGTTGAGCAAAGACAGTCAAGCAATGCTCCATCAAATTCTCCTCCAATTCCAGGTACATGCTGGGGCCTATGAAGTCCAATATTCTGTCTTATAATGTATATATAAATCACATATAATGACATATAACATGTATGATCTAAGTTCCTAAATGATATTTATAAGTGTTAATTCTTTTTATCAGCTGCTGCCAATGAACTAACAGATACCACAAACCTGCCTGATTTGTTTCAGCAAGGTCAGCAAACATTCCTCTAATGATTTAATCTGGATAAATATTCTTTATTTTAAAGCTGTAGTATATCTTTGTGAATGCAATGGATAAAACAAGAATTCAAGTATATGATTAAAAATAGATTTACAATGTTATTAATTTGAGAAAGAGAGAGATTGACTTCATGCAGATTTTGACTATGTGCTAACTTTGACTATTTTGGCGATTTTTATTTTGTCAAAATTCTCACATCATATACAGGATAGATAAATTTGTCAAAATTGTCTTTAACATAAAGACTGTCAAATTTTGAACTTGTCAATATTAAACCACATTCACAGCATTTATTTCTTATACTTATTGCTAGCATGATTAAAAATTTCAGTTATTTCTAAACTTGATCTCCTGCAACAAGATGTTGCGGCCATAAAATCGCATCTAATAGCAACAGTGGATACAGACTATGGAACTGTGGAAACATTGCTACCACAGGGAGAAAAACTCAATAGCAGCAGAGAGGTGGAGGAGTTCCAAGAAAATCTGGATGACTCTTCCCAAAAAAAGCTGGCAAGTATAAGGGTTGATCCAAAAGTAATGTTACTTGCAATACAATTTTTAAAAAGCGATGTAAAAACTAAAAAAAATTAAGACATCTGTCATTTTGAACTTTGATGTAAAAATCTCATAACATAATATTAATTACTTGAAAAGTTATCATGTCAAAAATGCATATCTCTTATACTTTCATAACTGTACAATGTAATTCCTAAATTTAGCTTGGTTACCCTTTTGTTTCTATTTGAAATTCATGTTTGTAAAATTTTATTTCAGATCATTGCATTGGCATCCCTGCAAGGTGGAAGCAATGCAGGAGAAATTACAAGGGTCATTATGAGGTCCATCATGACGAACAACTGTATGAGCCAGTTCAGTGGATGTGGACAGAAGGGGAAATGTGCTTTTATAGGCACCCAGCTGTACAAAATAGTCTTGTGTATGTTCCATGCATTTAATATTTCTAAATGGTTATTTGAAATTTCTATTGTATGATAAATGTCTCTACACACACAAACATATATATATTGACATTCTATTCATTACAATTACCTCTTTTTCTTATCAGCTGCTGCGCGCAGGGCATCTAAAAAGTCGATTCCTTTTGAAACAATAAAACGAGAAGTTTTAGATGTGTTGAGGTTTGCTCCCAACCAACCTGGAGGAACCAACTATGTTAAAGTATGTACACTTGTACTGAATTACATGTTTATGGCATTGTTATCATAACTGTATAACTGATGCGCCTATTGTATGACCACCATTGGTAATTAATGTATGTACTGCAGAAAAAAGGAGACAGACGACCAAGAGTTGATGATTTTCCGGAGGAATCAGATTGAGAATAACTGAACATTATTATGGCATTATACCCTTCTCAACAAGTTTACTTCTTGTGTTATTTTTAGACTTTTTAAAACAAACATGTCAACCATTTCATTTGCATGCAGTTAGTGTGCAGTTTTGAAACGTAACTTTTAAAATGTTGCATGTAATGTACATTTTTGCAGATCATCATCATGCATATTACATATACCATGAATCAGTTTAGATTCTTTTGGGTCTTTTTTAATATACATTTATTATACCCCCACTCTGAAGGAGAGGGGGCATACTGTTTAACCCTTGTCTGTCTGTCCGTGTGTTTGTGTCATTCTGTCTGTAACAAATTTTCTGTCATATTTTTCTCAGCAACTATTAATCACAGACTTTTTGACACATTGTTTAGTAAGGTCTGCCGTATTGGTTTTAATTTCCTGTCAAATTATGACTGTTAGTTTTTAGACTTAAATTTTAGACAAAATTTTCATTCTAGAAGTCTGAAATTATTACACTCTTTATCTAGGCATGCCTTATAGTGGAATTTTTTTTAAAACAAATCTGACTCCAATTGACTTTGAATTTTTGTGTATTTACACCATAGCGGGGACACTGCTAGTAAGCATTGGCTCACAGATCACTTGTTTTTAGACATTTTTTGATTTATACATGAATTAACAGTTTGTAAAAGCATGTCCCCTAAACCTCATAAGAAATTTGAGAAGGACACAAAGTTTAGATGAAGTAAAAAAAAATGTGCAAATCATTTTTTGTGTTTATTATGTAATGCTGTGCAATGTTGGATATGTCAATTAAACAACTTTTGCGATTTCTTTAAAATGATTTGTTTTTTATATTTTATTCCTAGAATATGTTGGAAAATTTGACCAACAGTGTTTTAAAATAGTTCAGTAAAAACATTTCAAGGAAACGATACAATAATGTTAAAAAAACCATACAAAATTTCCTTAACATAACATTTTATGAAAATGTTTTGCCGACATTTTAAGAAACGTTTTCCAAAATGTTTGTATACATGTTATATTAATGTTTTGAAAACATCTTTTTTAATAACGTTATAATTACGTTAAAAAAACCATACAAATTCACGCAAATTTAACGTTATAGATTATGTTTTCCTAACATTTATAAAACGTTTACATAACGTTTCTGTGTTTACTGGGAATGGATCCTCAGTACACCTTGCTTGTCGTAAGAGGCGACTAAATAGGGTGATCCTTCGGATGAGACCGCAAAAACCGACGTCCCGTGGCACGTAAAAGATCCCTCCATGCTCAAAGGCCATAAGCGCCGAGCATAGGCCTAAATTTGCAGTCCTTCACCGGTACTGGTGACGTCTCCATGTGAGTGAAAGATTCTCCAGGGGACGTTAAACAATATTTAATCAATCAATCAACCTAACAGACTTCAGAAACGTTTACACTAGAGGTAACGAGGAACACATATGAATACTCTACATAATAATATTTCATGACAACTTTCCCAACACTGTTCATAATTCATCGTTTTGTTTCACTTAAACCAACACTTTCTGGTTACGTAATCCTTTTATTAAGGACATTTGTTTGTTGACAGTCGTCCCAGAACCTTTCAAAAACCTTAGATCCGCCGCTGGTCACATCATAAAATATCAAGCGTGGAAACTTAAAAGGACCTACTCACGATTTCCCTCCAAATTTTGTTCAATTCTGATGATCTAAATATCTTGTCTGATGTGTTTAAAAGGTTCCACGTGTGTTTAAAAGATTTCACCAAAAATAAAAAATAAAGCAAAAATAAATAATAATAAATAAATAAATAAAATAATTAATAAAATAGTTATACATTATGGTAGAACCTCGTTGTAGAGAGTTTATTATTTGTTTTGTAAACAAAAATTGAGGTATATTATTGTTTACGAAGTTTTCAAAAAGAAATAGATATCGATTTAAGTTTATTATATATATATATATATCATATTTCACGTATTCTTTAAGTAAAATATGTCTTTTAAAAGTTAAATTTGTGACCGTAAAATTAAAATGCTAAAATAAACAAGTATCAACATTTCAGGGGTTTGTTTGGAAACATAAAGTCTCGAGTCACATAAAGTATCGTTCTTATCCTGCATTCAGAAGATCGAAATTTTGATTGTCGATATTAAATTAGTTATATTTTCAATGTTTAACAAAAAAAAATGAGAAAGAAATTGTTTCCCAAAATAATAATAATAATAATGTGATACAATTCTCTTTAATGAAACTTTAAAGATCTCTGCCTGTGTTTGTATCTTAGAAAATCTACAAACAGAATCACTCATTTTAACACTGACCATATATTATCTAACATGCATCACAATTTTACCAAAGAAACGCCTACAAGCAACACTAAATTTGTTATGTCGCGCTAGTGCAGTGGTTAGAGCGTAACCGGAAGGTTATGAGTTCGAGCCCCGCTCGCGCCATAGCCGCGTCAAACCTAAGACGTAAACATAGGTAGAGTTTGCGCTTTCGCCAAACGCTCGGCATTTAGAAGTGACAGTCCTTGGTCTTTCGGATATGACCTTAAAACGGAGGTCCTGTGTTGCGACAGGCACTGGCACGTTAAAGAGCCCTCACTGCAACGGCCCTGAGCGTTAAATATAGGTCTATATTTGTGGTATTTGATGTCTCAATATGAGTGAAAAATCCTCGAAGGGACGTAAAACACACAACCAACAAACCATAAAAATTTGCGGTATTTCACCTACAGCTGGTGACGTCTCTTTATGAGTGTTGTCGACGGGACGTAAAATACACAATTAACAAACTATAAACATATACACATTAATTTTCCTAGAAATAAAATAGATGAACTAGATAATTATGAAACAAAATATACAATTGTACGACAATTGATCAAATGACTGAGGACCAAGGAACATCTGCGTGTTGGGGGGTGGGGTTCAATAAACTTGAAATATGAGGGATTCTGCTGTCCTTGTATATGACCTTCACACAAGGTACACACTAAGTGCTTGGATTTGAAGGACAGATGGCCGGACAATGTTAGCAGTCCCTGTATGTTATTGTGCATTGGAGATTTTACAAAACGCAAGCGTTAATAGTGTCAGCAGGCCGCAGATTTTATATATATATATATATATATATATGTATATATATATATATATATATATATATATAATTATCATTTTATTTTAGATCGGACCACACTGACGGTATGCATTTTTTTACTGACATCCCTTCAGGAGGACGAGTTAATTGTGAAGTCGCACTTCTTAGGTATAAATCAAACGACTACGAATACAAAATACATTAAAGATGTCAGTTTGTACTGCGTTTGTTTTGGGCTCAATTTATATACAAAAAGGGTGTGCAGTGTTTTGTGGATTCAACACTGTTTTTTTGTTTTGTTTTTGGTTTGGTTTTTTGTTTTTTGTTTTTTGGTTGTTTTTTTTTTTTTTTTTTTTTTTGGATTCACACAACTAGTAATATATTCAAGTGGCCTACTGATTTTGAGGTGATTCATATAAGGGGAGTCGATTCCAGAGAGACGCTGCTACAGCGTCGTGCCAAAAGTATTCGCACATTTCATACATGTATGGTAAGAAAAATTCGTTATATAGCAGAAACAATATTATACAGAAGGATGACGACTTTACATATACAAATGCTCGGAGTTAGATTTCCGAAACAAACGCAGTATGAATTAACAAATGTAATATTTATTGCTTTGGTAGGTGGCAGAGGACGGTTCTCTTCTTGTTGTTTTATTTTTATCTATTTATTTATTTATTTTTGGTTCTGTAACATGTGGGCAAGGGGTATGTATCAAAGTCAGGTTATGACAGGCTAATGAAAAATCACACTACCCTGTTTTCTCCATACTTGTATTTCATATTGGTGTAGTAAAGAAATTAGGACCCCAAATTACATGTCATCCTTATGTAACCGAGCATTGAGGACAACAGTTTAGATGGTGCAACTGGTATATTCATTTATTAATTAATGGCATTGACCTACAATATAAGACAAAATTATAAGTTCAAAATACACAAAAATAAACTTACGACATATATACTCACACGCAAAAGAAACGCAAGTCTAGTATCAAGTATATATCTATTTAATTTTTGACATTAAAGAACACAAATACCAACAGCATCAGATATACAGAAATTTGAGCAAGGACAGTTCATGGGCAGCAAATACAGATCCATCATTAGTTTCATGACAGCACAAGTGTGGCACAGATTCTCAGAATGTCATTTCAATACGTGGTGTGACCACCATTAGCATCGATCACTGCAACACATCTCCTGTACATGGAGTGGATCAGACGATTTGTAAAGGCCCTGGGGATCCTTCTGCACACATCCAGAACAGCTGTACGAAGTACATCGGCAGTGGTAGGCGCTGGTCGGACTTCATTCAGACGTCTTTGAGCCTCATCTCACAGGTGTTAGATGGGGTTAAGGTCAGGGCTGAGAGCTGACAACTGTAGGACACGGATGTTGTGTTGTTGAAGAAAGCCCATGGTGGTTCTTGCAACATGTGGACGAGCGTTATCCTGCTGGAAGAGGTGATTTTAATGTTGGGCGTAAAATGGAACAACATGGGGTGTACTGACTTGGTAATGCTCTAAGGGCGCTCCATACAGAGTCGATGTTCCTCTGACCTATCTGGAAGGTTCACTAACGTCATAAATATTGTAATAACTCATACTCTAGGGATCAACAATACCTGTACAACGTTGATACGCCGGACGCAGGCCCCCTCAGAAATATCTTCCTTCTTTTGTTACAAAAATGTGTCGGGAAACACTGAGATACCTAAATCAGAATTTGTAAGATTTCAGCAGATTCAGGAGGTTCTACATCCTGGCAGCCTTTCAGACACCAGCCGTTACTATCCTCGCTCTTTTCAGAAATGTTTGGATCCACCACTCTTACGTTAACAACATCAGTGTTTAGAAATCAAGTTACACAATGTCAAATTGTCAGGATGATCCAGACTAAGTGGTGATATTTATAGTCCTATAATTAGTGATATTAGTGGTGATATATCTCGTTCATTTTGTTTTCTTTGGGGGGGGGTCTACTTTGCATAACAACAATGATATATTTTACTCTGATCACGATAAAGTCTGGTCTTTTTCAACTGTCCTTTATTTCAATGATGAGAAAAATTAAAGAACACATCTCGCCATTCTGTCGGCACATTTTTACTCACAGTTGAAGCCCTATGTGTTTGCAGAATTACAAATGTCCGCCTCTGATAACCAAATACCCGTAGAAAAATAGATGGGTTTCCAGTCCTCCAAAACTTCATCGTTATTCTAAGGGAGAAAAAAAATTAAATGGAAATTTTATCAAAGTATTGCAACAGATATTTTACTGGGATGTTTCATTCTGACAAATTTTATTAGAATTTAAAATCCTAACAAAATTATGGGATTGATTGATTGTTTGTTGTTTTCCGCCACACTCAACAATTTTTCAGTTATCTGGTGGTGTCCAGTTTTTATTGGTCGAGGAGAGAACCCAGATACAATGTAACCGGGACGAGACCACCGACCTTCCGAAAATAAACAGGCAAACTTTCTCCATGTATCGGCGCGGGCACCGACTAGAAGTGAGAGGCCTTGTGATTTTGAGCCCGATGCTCTAACCACTCGGCCACGGAGACCCCATAAATGATGGGGCTATTTATTCCTGTGGTATCTTATGAGATCTTTCAAATGAAACAAAAGGTACTGAAGATAGGAGCTTTCTCAAACTTCCAAATGAAAAACAAATAACAGAATTGTTTGAAAACAGCACTCTGACATTATATGATAACCTGTGATGAGTTGTGAATGTTTTAAAAAGAGAAATATTTCAGCAGTTACTAAACAATCATTTTGCTTCGCAATAGCATTATCTTTTTTTCGGTTTGTGACCCACGGAGGGCTCCCAAAGATATAGACTAATTATAACATAATAGGAATCCCACTACAGTCCAGATCGATATCATTCCACGGACCATCTTGACGTGCTTATAGAATATCAACACAATCAATCTCTATTGTAAGACAAGTATATATTCTTTCTTAGATGATATCGTGGCATTTAAACTTATTTCAAAACCTGAATAAACAATAGGTTTAATTAGTAGAAACAGGCCGAATTTCGAAAAACTGATTTGTCACTGTGTGTTATTGACAAGTAACCAGTTTTTTATCATTTAATTATCTTTATTGTGAGATATTAAATGACGTCTTCTTTTACAGATGAAATAAAACATTATTTAAAAACCTCTCAAATCGATAGGTTCGGTTGAAGCAAGGGTGAATTTGCAGCGACTGGTTTGTGACTGTTTATTGACGAGATATAACTACGAGTATGTAGGGGGAAACAGTCAAGTTTCATTTGAATGATGTTCACGGTTTATAGATTTTAATGAGATCGGAATAAGACTCATTTTTCTAATACAGTGACATTGAAACACTAAGGAACTGGAACAAGGTGTTTAAGAATTAAGGTAAGTTCTTGTTCAAACTTCATTATTCACGTAATACATGTAATAAAACGGTGTTCTAATTGCCAATAATATCCAAATAAAACGGTGTTCTAATTGCTAATAATATTCAAATATAAAACGATTTCCCGATTGCTTATGATATTCAATTAATAAATGGTCTTCCGATTGCTTATAATATTCAAACATAAAACGTTGTTCCGATTGCTTACAAAATTCAACTATAAAACGGTGCTCCAGATGCTTATAATATTCAAACTTAAAACGGTGTTTCGATTGTTTATAATATTCAACTATTAAACGGTGTTCCGATAACTTTAGTAATGAAACATAAAAATGCAATCCGATATTTTATAATATACAAATATAAAATGGAGTTTTGCTTGCTTAAAATACTCTGTATAATTTGCTATTATAACCTGTCATTGGGTTAGATGCTGTCTGTCGTGTTTCATATCAACTGTTAGATGGTTTTACCCTGTTTACCCGAACAATATATAGGGTTCACGGCGGGTGTGACCGGTCGACAGGGGATGCTTACCTAGGCACCTGACCCACCGCTGATATATTCAGGGGTCATTATTTGTCCAAATTCTAATTCTGTACACCTTAGTGGACGTATGACTGAATTGTGTCCCTTGATGAATTGCAAAAACCAGTTTCCCGGACTTTTCTCCGCCTTGGATGAAGATGTGCAATTGAAATTTGATATGTGGCTTTGTCTTGGATAGTTACAGATCAAGTGTGAGTCTCGTTACGCTTGACTTTGGACAGAATTATACTACGGGTAGGAAACTTTGTATTGCTTGCAATACAATCATAATGCTTGTTATATTTGAATTCTTATGAGATCTTTCAAATAAAAACACACTGAAGGTAGGAACTTTCAAACATTCAAATAAAAAAAGAGACGGGTCTGAAAGTAGCACTCTACCTCACATAGTAACCTGTGTTCTGCTGTGGATGTTTCAAACAATAAATACTTCAGCGTTTACAGGACAATCATTTTTCGTCACAACAGCATTATATTTTTTTCCTCTGTGAAATCGACGGACGGTCCCAAATACATAGACTGAACATACTACAATAGGAATCGCACTACAGGACAGAGAGATGACACTGTTCTACGTACTACTTTAGTGATTGATTGATTGTTTGTTTGTTTTACGTCCCGTCGAGAATTTGTCACTCATATTGAGTCGTACTACTTTAGTGTGTCTGCAGAGACCATTACAGTCGATCTATATTGTAAGGCATACATTTGTTCTTTTTCCGATTATATCATAGTATTTTGAACTTCACTTCAAAACTTCGGTAGTTCAGTGGTTAGAGCGTTCGCTTCGTAACCGGGAGGTCATGAGTTCGAGCCCCGCTCGTGGTACGGCCGCGTCAAACCTAAGAGGCAAAAATAGGTAGTGATTGCTCCTTATCCAAACGCTCGGCATTTAGAATTGAGAATCACAGATCTATCGGATATGACCTTAAAAACGGAGGTCCCGTGTCACGGTAGGCGTTGGCAGGTTAAAGAACCCTCAGTGCTACGGCCCTGAGCGCTATGCATAGGTCTAAATTTGTGGTACTTCACCTACAGCTGGTGACGTCTCAGTATGAGTGAAAGATTCTTGACAGGACGTAAAGCAAACAATTACTCAATCAAAACTTCAATAGACAATGGGAACAAAATTGAATTTCGAAAAACTGATTTGTCGCTGTATATTGATTACATATTGATTACCTACCTCCGATATGTCCAGGGGCCCGTGTTTGTCCATGTCTCTGATTTGTATTTGTTATAGAAATTATGAGATTGAATACTGTTAGTTATCTTCACCTTTACATATATAGAGGATCTTGAAAGAGTGCGTATGGCACATGAAATGAGTTACCAGATTTAATATTTCCCGAGCCATGGCGAGGGAAACATTTAAATCTGGTAACGAATTTCATATGCCATAATCACGAATGTAAGATTCTGTTTATCACACAACTATCTATAACGCATATTTTAGTTACTTTCCATTTCACGTTTCTGTATAAAGAAGTGATTTGCGGCCTCTCTGCATCGTCTGATAATGTCCTTGAGCGGAAGAAATAAGATCTAAAGATAAACACGTCAAAGTGATAGCTAAACTTTCAACCTTAGGATTTTAATTTTTTTGCTATGTCATCATATAATAACAACATCAAATAAAAGAGGAATAAATATGATAGGCTTGAAGAACGTATGTAGTAAAAGTTTTGTATATATGTCAGCACGCCCTGACCTCACATAACCCTACATATAGTTTGCATTGTTATTAACTTGAGCTACAAGTTCATGTCGTTTTTCCGAATCTGTGTTACGTACCCGGAAACAGTATTGTTGTGTGATAAAACCAGTTTTAATTTAATTATTTTCATTGTGAGGTATTTAATGACGTCTTCAATTTCAGATGATATAAAATATTATATATAATCCCTCAAAACGACAGGTTCAGTTGAAGGGTGAATTTCGAAAGACTGATTTTGTGACTGTTCATTGACTAGATTTAGCTATGTGCATGCAGAGGGAAAGCGGTTTTTCATTTAAATATTTTTCAAATTTTTCTTTTACTGAGATAAAAATTAAAACTTATATTTTATCAATACAATTACAACGAAACACTAAAGATCTAAAGCAATGCGTGTAACTAATTAAGGTAAGTTCGTGTTGAAACATGATCCTTTACGTAATACTTGCATTATATAATTATTTTGAGATCAGAACGATCGGTGAGCTACTTTAGCGATCGAGGCAACACGGCCATTTCCGTCACAAATATAAAACGGTGTCCCGATTGATTATAATATATAACATAAACGGTACCAATTTTGGTGCACCAAATGCGCATTTCGACATATAATGTCACTTCAGTGATGCTCATGTCAAAAATGTTGGAAATCCGAAATAGGAACAAACTTGGAAGAGCTGAAAGAACAAAAAAAAAAAAAACCCAAAAAAGACAAAAAAAAAACCAAACCAAATACTGGAGCCAAATCCGGCTAAAGATCAGAGCTATGCATGAGGGAGATAATGCTTAATATACAACTATAAAACGGTATTCCGATTGATTATGATATACAGTACAAAGTGCACAGTATGAATTATAAAGCAAAAATTATACAGTATAAAGTATGAAGTATAACGTGTACAGAATAAAGTGTACAGTATGAAGTATAAAGTATAACGTGTACAGAATAAAGTGTACAGTATGAAGTATAAAGTATAACGTGTACAGAATAAATTGTACATTATGAAGTATCAAGTATAACGTGTACAGAATAAAGTGTACAGTATGAAGTATCAAGTATAACGTGTACAGAATAAAGTGTACAGTATGAAGTATAAAGTATAACGTGTACAGAATAAATTGTACATTATGAAGTATAAAGTATAACGTGTACAGAATAAAGTGTATAGTATGAAGTATAACGTGTACAGAATAAATTGTACAGTATGAAGTATAAAGTATAACGTGTACAGAATAAATTGTACAGTATGAAGTATCAAGTATAACGTGTACAGAATAAAGTGTATAGTATGAAGTATCAAGTATAACGTGTACAGAATAAAGTGTACAGTATGAAGTATAACGTGTACAGAATAAATTGTACAGTATGAAGTATAACGTGTACAGAATTAAATGTGCAGTATGAAGTATCAGGTACTTGATATCAAGTATTCCCTGTAGTAAGATAATACGGAAGTTCTGTTTCCTTCACATTTGATTATCTCTGCAGCTTGTCTTAAATGTCCACATTCGTGTTCCTGTTCCCTCGATTTTACTGGTAGGAAAGGATTTATGTTTTAAAACTGGAAACTATTCTTTTGTTTGCCGCATTTTCAAATTTTAATTTTACTGATTTACATAATGAGAAAAATTAAACTCCCTTAATTTTCATTATATTCCGTATTTCATTTCTTTCGGAACGTGAAACAGTTTATGATTTAATTTTAGACATGCTTTGGTGATTTATAACACTGTTTATTCATTGGTGTCATTTTCTATCATACATTTCAGTAGAGAAGGGAAGTAACAATTGAGCTACAGAATCTACGAAAATGTTTCACTGTCTTAAAGATTACATCAAATCATTCTATATATAGATCTGTCCTAAAGTATTCATCTCACTATGGACCACACAAATTGACTTGTTGTATTCGGCGCGCACGTGCATTAGCAATTTTTCTGAAAAATGTGTATCGCTTGATTTTCATTGTAGGTATAGGGCTCGATATTTCATCACAAGTCACATACGGTGGGATCACAATACGAGTAGTTTGACACAGACATAAATCATGCAACATCTTCCCCCCAAACTGCTTTATTCTGATCGAGATCTACACCCCTTTTTACTATGTTTTGTAAATATATAATAAAGTAAAAATAGCCTTTTCAGCGAATGTGAAAAGAAGGAAGGTCTCGGGTATTCACCTATCGTCTGTATTTGTTACTACACTCTTGATTCAAGCACTTTAAAACTATGTCGGGTAAACGTTTAAATTACGCGAGGTGCTTCCGAAATGATAGATTTTCGGATATTGTTGCGTATGACCTTAATCTGTATATATATTGTGATATTTTGTACAAACAGTGTCAAGCAAAATGTTGAAATGCCGTATTCTTACTATCCGATTTACAAGTTCCGTGTGAGCAATGCTTCTCTATGGTCTTTCTTTTTAAGTGATACTATTTACCCAAGTAATACGACCGTCTATGATCGACTATAAAAGGTTATCTGTGTTTTTTATGTACTGCTACCTCTTTAAGAAAGATTATGATTGATTATATGTTGTTTAAGGTCCCGTTCGAGAATTTTTCACTCATATGGAGACATCACCATTGCCGATGAAGGGCTGCAAAATTTAGACCTATGCTCGGCGCTTGTGGCCTTGGAGCAGGGAGGGATCTTTATCGTGCCACACTTGATGTGACACGGGGTTTTTACGGTCTCATCCGAAGGTCCATGCAAGATCAAGCTCTGAACTAACCCAAATTCATATGAAGGGACAATTCGTACTTGTATTATTCTATCTCAAATACATATTACTTTGTAGTGTTAAGCATTTATATTCTCTCATGCGTAACTGTCGCCTGATTGTAAACTTTAATGTGTATTTTGGTAACATTTAACGAGTATTTACGCTCCTATGCACCTTATCTAGAGTTCTGTGATAAACAAAGAGTATAATGAAAAGGTGAAGACAATAAACAGTGATAAGTCTCAACTCCTATATGGAATAGAAAATTAAAAGTTGGGCAAGCACGAACCCTTGGGTATACCTAGGAGACGTTTGATCCCTATCGACCGTAGCCCCATATCCTCGTTAGGCAATTCAGCAGCCAAAATCAGTGTGTAAAGAACGGCTTAACAGTTAATATGGAACACATCAGATAGCATCTGACCCAATGACAGGTTGTATAATATGTTGGAATAGAAAAATACAACCAGGCAAGGTGGTTACTTATCAGTGTCTACCTGTGTAATAGGCATGCTTTATTTGCACACTGATTGTCACAGTACTAAATGGGAGAAACAACACAAGTTTACTTATACCTTTATGACTTTGGGGGCTTTTTATTTTATTTATTTATTCTTTCTGGTGCAAATCTACATAAAGGCAAATTCCATCCGTACTTTCATTACTTTGATTCCACTGCGGTCTTGGAGACAGACAAACCTTAATAAAAAAAAATACTCCGCTGCGAAATATAATCTCCTTCAAAAATTGTTATAGTTGTAAATATTTACAAGTTATTTGACAATCTACTTGAAGGGGAATTCACATACGATGTTAAAACAAAATTCAGATACATCTAAATTGAAAACGCCTGCGCAACTGATCTCGCACGAACATGTGAAACTTTGTAAGGACTAGTTTCACGCCAAATAGTTTCCCGGCAACCTCACATGCTGAAGGAAGTAAGAGGAACGAACGCGGAAGATTTGAAGGAGTTTGTGCAAGACAGGTTTCTTTTTACTGGGTATCCACCAGAAAGGAAAAGAAGGGACTGTACACAAGTTGTAAAGTAAGAATAATTCCACGGTATTCTATAAGTAGATGTCGAGATTCATTCGTGACGTATGTAAAACCGAAATACCCGCGGTATCGTAGGACGGGAGTGCAGTAGTTTCTCTCTTCTGAACCGGAATCGTTAAGTGTTGAACACATATCACTTTGGTTTCCTCAGTCAGGATCTATTCTAACAACCCGGATCCCACAACAAGCTGAACAGCTGATTTGCTATGAAATGCCCCTAAAACTGAAAGAAATATTTTTGATTTGTGGTGATGCAAGAGAGTTGATTCACTGGTTAACAGGATTAACTGTTCTGATAAATTTGGACAGCAAAACCTGTGGTAACTTTGACAACGGAAAATTTCGATTAAGAAAGGATTCTTCCTATTCACGAATTTTGACTGTGTCTGGGTTTTGGGGGAGATAGCAAGGGGGATGAAAAGGTGTTTTTTGTTGTTTTTTTTAAACAGTGATAGATCGAACACAAGAGACTCTGCTCGAGATAATAAAAGCCAACATACAGTCCGGTACAACAATAATCCGGGACTGCTGGAAAACATACAATGTTCTTGATAAAGAAGGGTTCGAACATCGAAAAGTCAATCATTCAGGAAACTTTGTAGATCCCGATACAAGGGTACATACCAATACAATAGAGTCTGCCTGGCATGCATTAAAAAAGTCATTACCAGTCAGTGGTACAGTAAAATCTCTGTATGATACTTATTTTAGCCAGTATTGCATCAGTAACAAATATTTCACTGAATGTCAAGATCCATTCCTAAAATTTCTAGAACGTATCAACTTTTTATACGACCCCTCTTTACTCGTACCTGAACTTATTTCAGCAAAGTAACCCTCGATTACCAAACAACGAGTTTTTCAACCCCTTGATTTAATTAGCTTAGATGATTTCATGTTGTAAGGTAAGGCAAGTTTAGTTATTTCTTACTTGTTGGGGGCTGCCGCCCCAAACCTCCGCTTAATTTCGCTCAAACGCTGTTGGGCTTTTATTTTTATTATGCGATTTTCGCTTATCAAAATCGGAGGCGAAAGTGTAAATGGCGGCGTGTTTACATTCAGCTTAGCAACGGCAAGTAGAAGTAACTACACATGCACAGTCACGTGCTTTTGGGGACCAGTATACTAGAAATTTTTCCTTATTTTGATAGATTTATGACATACTATTAAAAAAAAGAGGGGGTACTGTATTTTGTGATCAAAATGTTGACATATACAAAGGGATAGGAAACCATGTTGTATAGTCCCTTAACGAGGAAGCATTTCTAAAGAAATCCATCACTCAAACACATCAATCACACTCTCCTGATCTGCACAGGATGCTTCTGATGATCAAGGGTGTTGTGCCACAAATTTGCATGCCTCTGAATTGGAAGGTTAGAAGCAGTCTAAAGGAAGATTTTGAAGAGAAAGCATAAGATTATCAGTTGTTGAAGTCGTTAATTAAACAGAGATCATGTGCCGTCTAAGACAGGATGAGGTTACCTGCCCTTGGCATGCTACAGGTTGGCACAGGACAGGTCACTGTGGCAAGGGCAATGAATGTTTCCCAGTCTGTTATCAGCAGATTATGGTCCAGACATCGTGCTACAGGGTCTGTTCAGGATACACCACGATCCGGTAGACCAAGGGCAACAATTCAGGCTCAGGACAAATTCATCCGCACTATTGCCTTAAGAAATCATCTGGTAACAGCAAATCAGATAATGTCTCAATTTCAAAGGGATACTGGCTTAGTGAGTGGCCAGACCATCAGGAATCGACTACACAGATTTCACTTACACGTCTGGCATCCTCGTATCATTCCCTGTTTATGGGATATGCTTGGACAGCGGCTACACCAACATCAACAACCTGCTGCCAATGTCCACGAATTTGTTACAGCATTGCAACAGGAATGGAATAACATTCCCCAAAATGACCTGGGACATCTCTTTAAGAGTATGCCAAGCCGAATCCGAGCTAGTCTGGCTAACCAAGGGGGATTTACCTGCTACTGACTGTTTCAAAATGGTGGTAAATTTGCTGTGTGACCCTGTGTTGTGTCGACCCTTATTCTAGAGAATCTGTTCTTTTCTGACTGTTCAAAGGGTTTGGAATAAATTGACAAATGTTACCTTCATGTTTTTTCTGTCATTTTTTCCTTCCTGACCTCATGATCTGCATTTCATTGTCCTTGTCAATCCAATATCTCCTACGTTTTTTTTAATAATATATAATATCGGGGGATATGTTGATATTTCGGAAATGCCCATCATTTAAGACATACTCGATGTTTCTGAAATTTTCTCTACAATCATTTTTTAAATTTCCTCTATATGAACATGATAAAGCAGAGTGGGTAAAAGTAGGGCTGTGTATTGGTCTCAAAAAACCGATACGATACGATACGATATTAAATTTTACGATACACGATATATTGGAATTCATTTTTATTTAATGAAGAATTGTATACAAAAACAGATAACAATAAACAAAATGAAAAAAAAACCAACTTTGTTTTGTTTCTTCCTGAGACAAAGTAAAATAACAGAAAAATAATCAACAAAATCATTATGGCAGCTATAAATCCAATCTCACTTCTCACTTCTCAGAATCAATTACAATATTATCAAAAGTTCAAAACTTGATATTCTTTTTTAGAAAAACCAGAGTACTGACATTTTCTGCTTTGAGGCATGCACGAGTTGCTGACACAATATCACCTGTTGTACTAAAGACTCTTTCTGATGCTACTGAAGTAGCCTGCACACAACAATATCTAATCGCAAGCTTGGACAGGCGAGGGAAAAACATTTCATTAGCTTTCCACCACAGCAATGGGTTTTCTTTCATTGTAGCTTGTTTCTTTTCACGGTATTGCTGCAGTTCTCTTTTGCTGTTATCCCTTGCAGAAAGTGGGGGTTCCTCTCCTGTGATAGTGATTTCTTCATCAAAGAGAGATTCTAGGGCTGTTTTCTTTGCAGGTGGAGGCTTGTAAATCTGAAGAAGAAAATATCAAAATTTAAAAAAAAAATTGCATTTACATTTGAAAAAATAACAACTCATATATTATAATTCTCACATAGTATGTAATAAATATTTATCAATCTGAAGGATCATGGATGTCTCTCAAAGTCTCACCTCCCCAGCTGCATCTTCCTTGTCCTCATCTGCATTCTTCTTGCTCTCATCCAACATCACAGGCAAATCAGGAACTGTAGCAGAAGTATGAGGAATGTCATCATGATTTATCTCAGATTTTATTCTAACTTCTGTAACATCAAGAACAGTCATTTTGTCCTCAATTCTGTCCCATGTTTTCTCACTGATACAAGCTTTATTCTTTGTGCGTGGATCCAATGCACTTGCTTCCTGAAGAAAATTTCTCAAATTTGCATCTGTGTACCTTGTAAGCAAATTGGAACCTACAGAATTTTTTAAAGACTTCAAAAATGCTGAATCATCTGCCTTTGCTTTAAAGTGATCTGTTAGCTTGTTCAGGAGTGGAAGCAGAAGACCAGCTGTAGGAGACTTCTCTTCGCATAGGACAAGTGTGGCTGTCAACATTACTTCCATATTTGATACAAAATCCTCACATATCTGAATCTCTGAATCACCAAGTCCACTAACAACCCTACTCTTGTCTGCCTTTTTCACCCTGTCATCCAGAAGAGTGGCTAGAATTGCAGGTCTTTGCTCCAAAAACCTCTGTAAGAGTTGATACGTTGAATTCCAACGTGTTTTGCAATCCATGATGAGCTTGTGTTTTGGCAACTGAAGGGCCAATTGTTTTTCTTTCAAAATTTCTGTAGCAATATTGCTTTTGTGGAAGTAGGTAACAAATGAACGTACTTTACCAAGAATTTTGTCGAGAGAAGGAATACCAAGAGCCTTGTTAGATGCCAAGTTCAAGGTATGTGCAAAACAACCAAGTTTCAGATCAGCACCTGATACTTCAACTGCAACTGTCATGTTACTTGCATTATCCACTGTAACCACTTCAACTTTGTCAGAAATACCCCAGTTTATCATCATTGTTTTGAGTTCAAATCCCACTTTCTGGCCAGTATGTGATCCTTCAAAATGATCAGTTTGTAGAATTTTGGAGCATAATTCCCAGTTTTTATTTATGAAATGACATGTTACTGTAAGAAAGGACTCTGTTGCCCTGGAGGTCCAGCCATAGCATGTAAGGGACACAGCCTCAGAGCTCTGTAGTTCAGAATGAGGTTTGCTCTTTTCATTTTCATACAAGGCAGGAATCAATTCCTCACTTACTCTGGAGCGGTTTGGTGGACGATAGCGGGGCTCAAGTGTTGAGAGCATTTTCCTAAATTAGAAATTGACAAATTGATACTAAAGTTGGAAATAATAAATATAAAATTTTAGTGCCTTTTCTTTACACTTTCTTGCAAATTATAAAATATTCTTACCTGAAAACAGGGCTCTCAATGGTAGAAAAGGGATGAAGATCATGAATTATGTAGTTTAAGATAGACGTTGTTATTTCGTTAGACCTTGCTTGTGGCAATTTGTTTGACGCAGAGAGTGTCCACGGATTTGTACTTGTACTTGTAGTGCTAGGGTTGGGTGTTTTCGTTTCACAATTAGGCTGTAAGGCTAAAATTAGAGTTAAAAAATGTCATAATAAATTTTATAAAAAAGAAAAGTTTTTTTTTAAACTATCATACTTTTTTAATGTTTCGATAACGATAAACTTACGGAGATCTACATAGTACATACCGACATCTCCAGAAGCCCGAGTTGCCACGCGGCTCACGCCGGGAGTAGTAACGGTCAATGAAATGCTGTGGTGTCTGTTTAAATGAAACAACATATTTGATGTCCCCCCTGAGGTTGCAACCTCTGCCGAACACAGATTGCACTTGGCTTTCCTATTGTTTAAATGGCTGAAATAATTCCAACATCTAGACTTTTTAGACGCCATTTCTGGTCACGAATTGTAGTGATGTCGAACCCGATCAAAAATACGTTAAAAAAAGGTTTCAATTCGGCTTGCGTATCGCAGGTTGTGTACCGATATTTGAAATTTAAGAAAAACCGGTACATATCGATATATCGATATATCGGTTCAGCCCTAGGTAAAAGCATAAAAGAACTACCAGACATTATGTTCTGTAGATCAGGGATAATTTAGAAAATGTAACAGAAAAGTTCGAAATTTATCAGACAGAAGGAAAAACCACCGAGACTTTGTTTTCATCTTTTTTTATTTTCAAGCAGTGAATATGACAGTTTAGAACATTAATTTATTTTTAATAAGTTAACGGCTTTTTATTTTTTGGCCACACAGGATACTTCATAAATTTTGTTTTAGATTGATTTTAATCCTTTTTCGCACACAGGTCTTGTAAACATAATCGGCCCCGTGGAGATCTGGGTTAGAATAGGTCCTTAGTACAGCATGCTTCTCATAAGAGGCGACTAAATGGGTCGGTCCTTCGGATGAGACAACAAAAACCGATGTCCCGTGTCTCAGCAAGTGTGGCACGATAAAGATCCCTCCCAGCTCAAAGGCCGTAAGTGTCGAGCATAGGCCTAAATTTGCAGCCCTTCACTGGCAATAGCGACATCTCCATATGAGTTAAAGATTCTTGAGAGGGACGTTGAACAATATTTAATCAATCAATCTGATGTATATGATATTGCACTTGACACCTTTGTGACCCTTCAGGCCTTTGATTTGTAAACTAAGGGGATGGAGATATGTGACCATGTTCACACCTGCATATTACACTTTTAGCTTTACTTTTTTTTTTCATTTCAGCCATGATTGTTCATCGGAGGTAGAAAAAATATGCGTAATATTGAAAGTACGTGCATAGAATGGGCTTATGATTTCTGGAAATGCTAGTTGTTGACGGTTATGATGAAAATGCAAATCATCTTTATCAGATTTGGTTTTGTTACCACAAAAGGCAATAAATAATGTATATACAGTCTTCATGAAAACTTCAATTGAATACATGCCCTTTGTGTGGGTACTTCCATTAACTTCATCTGCCCGAAAAAAAAATAAACATGCCCGAAAAAAAAATACAGAAAAAAGGTCTAAATTTCTTTAATCACATTAATGTCTGTAATCTGTTAATGTGTACAAGAATACAAGTTCGCAAAATTTCAAGTTGTCTTTCCAGATGCCTTTCTGTCATTTCTAGCTCCTGCTCATTGTCATTAGATAGGCCTAACTCTGAGTCACTCTGAATGCTATCACCAGCTACCTCACCCTGTGTTAGATTTAAATAGGTAATTCCAGTGAAATAACAACAAATCTAATATCACTATGTGCAATAAAATAATAATTGTAAAACAGGGAATGCTATTTATAATTTTCTATCATGTTCGGGTTATGATCTGTTTCAACCATGTCAACAGTGGGAGTAAATCTGGCAGTTGATGTCGACGCAACTCTTGTAGGTTAACCTCCTGCTCTGACCAGATGGAGTTTTCTTAAAGAGTAAAAAGATCATCAATTTGAAACAGAAAGAAAAAATGTTATACATTTTAAATAAATTCAAGAAAAAATAAATGATCATCCACAGCTTGATGGCCTTGTCAAGGTTATATCTTTCAATACTTTCTGCCCTGAGGCTTTGTTGTTTGCCACTTTGCTGTTACTTTCTGCTAAGGCAAATACTAGGCTTTGCCTCAGCGCAGAATTTTAAACCAGGTATCATTTTTCCCTCCATTGATCTGAGTTAAGCTATTTTTTTTACTGGCACTTCGAACAGTCTGCTCCATTAGCCATTAATGAACTGCAACAATTAATTTTAATTAACTGAAGAAGGGGAGTAGAAACTGTGCTAGAGAAACATACATGAGATATTGGGCGACTGTTCCAACACCCATTATTTTGATAGCATTATAGCGTCGGGTTTCGCTTGTTATCTATATTCATTTTCACAACCTCATGCACCGAAGAGTTCAGATACGACTTGCGACAAAAGAATTTACGATTACGATACGTTTTGTAAAACGGTCCTATGATATACCGTAAGTTCTTCAATTTTATGACTTAGGACTCAAGATTTGCGACTTTTTGTAAAACGCAGTCCATACTCTTTGGCATTTTCAAACACTGCTCTTCCATTTACTCTTTCTGTCGAATATTTTTCAATACAGTAAGAATACTGCATACTAGAACATGATGAACTCTGTACTTTTTGTTTTCACAGGTGATAACAGCTAGATATATCAGCTTCACGAAGACGGAAGAACGGAAAACAGACGATGGTAACAGTTGTAACATTGATATCAAATTATTATGATCTCAGAAAAGGTTTTATATGTTTAAACTTAAACTGAGTTTTTATGATCACAAAACAAATGTAAAGCACACAGCTGAGTAAACTCAGATGACCTGCTGCAATTGGTCTGCATCCGTTGTCGTCCGTTGTGCATTATTCGATAATAATTGAACATTCTTATCTTCAACTTGATAACTGCTATTTCAATTCTTTTCAAATAAGGTATATAGCATATTTGGGACAAGGGGGGCATGAATAGTACATTTAAGGAACTTTAGGTTAAGTGCCACATAAATTTGATCTACATAAGGCACTGAATTTGATCTACATAAGGCGCTGAAGGTCATGGTAGTGAGGGATTTTTTCATGCTACCTCCTACTGTGACCTATGACCTCAGTTTTATGGTCACATCCAAAAGCATTTGATTTTCACATGTGATTATTAGTGTTTGGTGGAGAAAAAGTTCACGACCTATGCTGTTACTTTGGTTATCTTAGTCATACATGGACATTCTGAATTAGTATTCAAGATATAGATGTGTCACCAAAAAACACAGGTCAAGTTTGTATTTGGGTAAAGTAAAAGTATTTTGGCAGAGTCATGTCCTTTGGATTTAGAAAATTCCAAACAATGCTGTCTCTACTCATTATCTCAGTCATACGTTGACATTTTGTAAATGTAATTTGGGATTTTTGATATGAGTATACAGTGTACAGTGTTTTTGACCAACAGTAAATATACATTGTACACCATTCCACATTAACTCAGACACTGACAAACATTGTACACCACTCCACATTAACTCAGACTCTGACAAACATTGTAAACCACTCCACATTAACTCAGACTCTGACAAACATTGTACACCACTCCACATTGACTCAGACACTGACAAACATTGTACACCACTCCACATTGACTCAGACTCTGACAAACATTGAACAGCACTCCACATTAACTCAGACACTGACAAACATTGTACACCACTCCACATTGACTCAGACACTGACAAACATTGTACACCACTCCACATTAACTCAGACTCTGACAAACATTGAACAGCACTCCACATTAACTCAGACTCTGACAAACACTGTACACCACTCCACATTGACTCAGACTCTGACAAACATTGAACAGCACTCCACATTAACTCAGACTCTGACAAACATTGAACAGCACTCCACATTAACTCAGACTCTGACAAACATTGTACACCACTCCACATTGACTCAGACTCTGGCAAACATTGTACACCATTCCACATTGACTCAGACTCTGACAAACATTGTACACCACTCCACATTAACTCAGACTCTGACAAACATTGTACACCACTCCACATTGACTCAGACTCTGACAAACATTGTACACCACTCCACATTGACTCAGACTGACAAACATTGTACACCACTCCACATTGACTCAGACTGACAAACATTGTACACCACTCCACATTGACTCAGACTCTGACAAACATTGTACAGCACTCCACATTAACTCAGACTCTGACAAACATTGTACACCACTCCACATTGACTCAGACACTGACAAACATTGTACACCACTCCACATTAACTCAGACTCTGACAAACATTGTCCACCACTCCACATTGACTCAGACTCTGACAAACATTGTACACCACTCCACATTGACTCAGACTCTGACAAACATTGTACACCACTCCACATTAACTCAGACTCTGACAAACATTGTACACCACTCCACATTGACTCAGACTCTGACAAACATTGTACACCACTCCACATTCACTCAGACTCTGACAAACATTGTAAACCACTCCACATTAACTCAGACTCTGACAAACATTGTGCACCACTTCACATCCCTCCGCGTTGACTCAGACTCAAACATTGTTCATCCCTCTACATTAACTCAAACTTAAACATTGTTTAGACCCTGAAGCATACTATTACACAATTTTGCCTGTTAGTCATTGTTAGGTAATATGGATATCCAAAACTCGCACGTCAGTCATTGTTAGGTAACGTGGCGATAGGTCAAAGTGGAAGGAGACCATTGCTCTTGGTTTGACACAATATTATCAAGTTGTACAGGTGTAAATAGGTGGACAGTTCCACAGCTGAAATTTGTAAAAGCTTACTAATTACCAATTAATGAAGACACGACAGAGAATATTTTTATTTTGGGTTAAACGACAAATTTTACTTTCACCAAGATTGTGAATGGAAATCAATATACTGAAGTAGGAAATACGTGAAAATGGATCATTCAATTTGAAAGCAGAAGATAAATAAAGTAAGATTTTTTGTTTTGGTTAACAGGGAATTGAGCGATGTGGCAACTTGTTTAATGTAGATGCACCGAATAGGTACCATAATGTGTGCCATCAATTAACATGCAAGTCATGAAAATCATTGAACCCCTGTTGAATTTAAATGCAAAATGAATATTTTTTAATTTAAAACATATATTATCAAAGATTTTTAACTGAAAATTTTTAATTATTTTTGTTATATTAAATTGAATGTGCATGTATTGATCTATTAATTTTGGTTACGTTTATTCTGAATATGCATATGATAAAAAATTCAAACGGTTTAACATGTTATATGCATTGTAATGTACATTCAAATAGCTATGAGTCGTTGATTGAAGTTTATAAAAAATACATGTACAAACTGAATTCTTCTTTAAAATTACCTCTGCATTAATCAAATGATATTGAGTTACCGACAGCAATTTTATATATTGAAATTGAATCTGAAATGATGCAATTCGATTTCAAATTGATAAGTTGTTTTCTAAATACTACATTACATACATTTAAATATTCCCCTGTTGAATTCAAATCATGTTTAGGTATGTATTAATTTACATCCATCCTCTTTCATTCCATTTTAAAATACTCATAATTTTCAATAAACTTATTTCGGTATGAAATTTCTCGCTATCCCGCAGTGAAGGTACTGAAGATGTCCAAAATGCAGAATTTGAAATCGAGGCCAAACTGTTCATTGCCATTTTGGACCAAAGCATTGCGTTCTTGATGAGAACCTTTCTGTTCAGTGTTTGTTCCCCAAACTAAAGCGTTCGTTCCCAAATCATTCACCATTCCGCTGGTGTAAGTAGTTTGCTTCAGTGTCTGTACATTATTCCATATTTGACTCAAACTCTGAACAAAGATTGAGCATCACTACATACTGATTCCAACTCTTAACAAATATTGAGCATCACTCCATATTGACCCAAGTCTTAACAAAGATTGAACATTGCTCCATATTGACCCAATCTCTTAACAAAGATTGAACATTGCTTATGGAGCAAACTCTTAACAATTATTGAGCATTACTCCATATTGAATCAACCTCTTGACATCTCTTCACTTTGACTTGAACTCTAGGAAACGCTGTACATGTGGCAACAATAATTGAAATTTATGTTAATCTGTAACTGTCACATATACCGGTATAATAGAATCAGGAAATTACTAATAGCTTTGATTACTTTTGACAGAATTCCCAGGACATCTGTTTGAAAGAGAAAAAGGAAGATAAAAACAGAGTAGTTATATAAAGGTTTCTTTGTTATATCCATATTTTACTTTTATATGCGACACTCGGTATGACTGACATCGAGTATTTTACATAGAAAGGAAACTATCAATATATAATAGCAACTTAGCGTATTTTCTGATTAGGTAACCTGAATATTTCAGGAAACAAATTGCGTTTGTTTTTCGTCCATCCATCGTCGTGTGTCATCTGTTATAAATGTCTGAATTGAATGAGGCATTCTTGGGACAAGGGGACAGAAATTATAAATTTTTGGACTGTAGAACCCCTGTGGTTTTAGCGGTAGTACTAAAATAAAATTGCCAAAACTTGCCAAATTTTTTTTAATGAAAACAGATCTGTAAGAAAAACTAAATGAATAGTATTTAAAGTAGGAAGGCCTACACCAAAATTGTGAATTTCATGATCCCTGGGATCAAGGTTCTGACTCCAGGATGGAACCCAGTTGGCATCTGTAGTGTTTGTGTAAAGCATTTAAGTACATGTAACATCTTCTTTAATAGTAGTGAATTGTGATACAAAATTGAAACTCCCTGAATATTTAAAAGAAGCAGGTGACCTTTTGCCAATATTGTAAAATTCTTGATCCCAGGGGTAGGTGTTTAAGTACTAGGATGGGGCCAAAGCTCATCTTGTTTTGAACTGTTGCTGAATGATTGGTTGATTGATTATGCATTGTTTAACGTCCCATTCGAGAATCTTGCACTCATATGGAGATGTCACCATTGCCGGTGAAGGACTGCAAATTTAGGCCTATGCTCAGCGCTTATGGCCTTTGAGCAGGGAGGGATCTTTTACGTGCCAAACCTTCTGAGACACGGGACCTCGGTTTTTGCGGTCTCATCCGAAGAACTGCCTCATTTAGTTGCCTCTTACAACAAGCAAGGGGTACTGAGGATCTATTCTAACAACCCAGATCCCCACGGGTTTGTTGCTTAATGAAGTGAAGATAACAAATTCTATAAAGAATAAAAAATTAAGTTTAGGGCAAACACACACCCCTGGACATACTAGAGGGTTATCAGGTGCCTAGATGGATTAAGCCTCCTGGTGACTGTTCACACCCACCATGAGCCTTACATCTTGATCAGATAAACAGAGTAATCCATAATCCAAATTAGTATGCAAAGAACGGCATAGAACAGAACATTATAAGGATCATGGAATTTATGAAGTACTGATTTTAAATGAGAAACCCCTGTAACATCTACTCATTTGTCAGTAGCCTTAGGATTAAGCTTTGATGTGCAGAACAGGTGAATTATGTCTCTCCTCTTCTAGGAGGAGACATATTGCTTTGTACTATTGGCCGTCAGTCTGTCTGTTTGTCACAAACTATCCTGCTATATTGCTCATTGGATAGACTTTAAACTTGGTGTAATGCATTATTGCCAATTGTAGATGTGCACATTGTCAGGATGGGAAGATCCAATTATTTTCCTAAATGTTACAGTGAAAGTCAGAGGGGTGGAGGGTGTAAATTAGCTTGTGAACACTTCTCCTATATGGCTTATCAAAGTTCATAATGTCCATGTTCCTGCTCATGCTTTCTCCTCCATACCATGTAGTACATGAGGGGAGGAGATTTAATTTGGTGCACTTTCAATTTGGGGAGACATTTGTTTTCACAAAAATAATCTCTAGTTATTATAGATCCTATAGCCCATGGACCTAGTGATACTTTTCACTAATTTTAAGGTGCATTATTTAAAATCTTTTTTGTTTACTCCTTAGCATCAAACAATCAAAGATGTCAGATAGTGATACTGTTTTGTTTTGTTTGTTTGCTTTACATCATTTCAAACAATTCTCATTCATACATGTCCTTAGACATCACCAGCTGTACATGAAGTGGACTGTATCAGTGAGGATTCTGTAACATGCTGACAGCTTTCATGACACAGCGCCTCCGCTTTTAAAGTCATATCCAAATAACCTGTAACTGTTGCAACTTAAGAGTGTTTAAAAAAGAGCTATCACTGCCTATCTTTACATCTTTGGTCTGAAGTGACCATGACACGAATGGGGCTGAACCTCACAACCTCCCTGTCACAATCTGGCCTCTTGGTCACAAAGAATGTTCTTCCACCAAGCTACCATGATCGTTAATAGTGACAATGAGGAGTAAAGTCTTCACCATTCATAGTCTTGGGTCAGGGACATGGGTATTAAGACAGGGCTGTATGGCTTGTATATTAAATATGCAGTAATTCTTCAGTAATATTCTTGTACACTTATAAACACCTGTTATGAAGATAAAACTTTGTATTCTTGAAAATCTATTTTTTTTACCCCTGAATATATCTATCAAACAAAATGAAGTTCAGAGTATTAGCCCCTGCAGATAAGGTTTAGTTGGTAAATAAGAATCGCCTGTCTGTCTGTCTAAACGTCCATCTTCTGTCCATCCCTCCCCCTTTACATCTAGTGTACAGCTTTGTAACAAGAAAACATTAAAAAGTGATACTTGTGTCAAAGATGGCATATAAACAGAGATGTGATCATTGATCACATGATGTGAAGCTCATTCTGTTCATGTTTTGTTCTTGATTTTTTCAGGTTCATACTGAACTCCCATGAGATCCTGCATCATTGAAAAAAGAAAGTTGATATCAAAGTGGTAATGGTTCCTATATACACCTACACAGCGCTGAGTCTGTGGATTTTGATTTTAATGAATCTGTTTTTGGGCTGTCTGTCTGCTATTCACTTTAACCTTAAATTGATTAAGGAATGAAGCTATTTTTTACCTACATTATACGATATAATGTAACTTGGAGTAGTTTATGCTTTATAATCCATGAAGCTGATTATATGAAGCGTAAACTGCACCAAATTAGATTAAATTGCATAACATGGGTCAAAATTAGCAGAAGGTGCAATATAATTTACGATTTTTGATTTTATAACAATTTTAAGCCACATTATAATGTATCATAGCATGAAGCATCATCACCAATTAAATCAGACACATTAAAATATGTAAGCAATTCACATATGGCGATCCACTTTGTCAGTCAATGTGATGTGATGTCATCTGGTTCATTTTGCAAGGCATGATTCAGTTTTATAATTTGGTTGGGGGGATCAAACAACCCCCCAGGTGAAAATAAGAAAATGTAGTGACAACTTGGGTTGTCAAGAGTGTGTTTTCAGTCCAGTGTCCAATATTTGATGCAGGGTTTTTTTTTTATTGGGAATAAGAATAACGTTAGAGGCTTGTCTCATTTTTTAAACATGATGTCAAACATATACCAAGACTTGTGTACGTAAAATAACAACTCGCTGAAGATTTATCGATCGCTTATTTCTTGGCTGCTTCATTGGTAGCTACATTGCAGTGTTTTTCCTTGGGCTGCTGGTAAAGGCTTTACAGGCTCTGGACATAATGTATCAAATAAGTTTTTGTCAGAAGTGCAAGAAAAAGATTTGTATAAACACCCAAAACTAAAATACAGCTTTGTAATGCTAGACTTGCAAGTCAGATTTCACTGTGAAAAATCTTATCCCGTAGAAACAGTATCTTACATACACAAGCTCCAGTGATGTCATCTGGCTCAAATCCACAATAGTATTGATAGAGATTCTATAGATATTCTTTGTTATTGTCGATAGAATTATGATATTGTACACGAATCTCAAAACCCCACTATAATATTCAACGGAAGAACAGTTGTAGAGCCAGCCCTTGACATATTTGAACAGATCCCAGAGAAAAAAGATTGTCACCATTTTGACAACATATAACTTGGATCTATGTACCAAAATGCTTAGTATTTATCTGTCTTGCCTTTCAAATGTTTCTCAGTCTAAGTATTAAAATTCTAGAATTAGAATCCAAAATAAGTTTTTCTGTAATAACACCACATCACACTGGGATTTTTTTTTATTAAAACGGCAATAAAGTTAGCCACACAGCACCATTTGAGTATGCACGGGAGGGCCTGAATTCCAGACATTTTATATGGCCTTATATACTTACAAGAGTTGATTGATATGATGTAAGCCTTGTATTGAAGGAGTTGAGCATCAATGTCCTTTTCCACCCCGTGTACCAAAAGATTGGTCATTTACAAACATTGAATGTAGCCATACGTGTCAAAAATACATGTGTTGTGAAAAATTGATATTGTATTTGGGTTCATAATGTATTAACTTCATGAGTTGAACATATTGATATGAAATTTGTCTCTTGTCTGTTTGTCATCCTTTGTAGCTGTTTTTAAATTTCTTCCTGCAGCATCAGTTTTGATCAAACAGAGTATCCTTAAGTAGAGGGAATTCAACGTTCATCGAAATCTCACTTCTTGGTTTCACAAAGGTTACGACAACTGAAAAGTCACGGTATATATAGGTTTGCATATTATTTTGTACCAAAAAATTTTGGAATATTTAATGGAAGATATACAATGATACATTTATTGACTATGTCCAAGAATGACGTCTGTTTTGTTTGATTCAAGAATGAATCTGTTGCCTGAAGCCACAGGCACCGTATCGTTCAAAGATCAAACTAAACTGTTGTTGTCCAAGGACATTTTTAAGTCACCCGAATCATCCAGGTGACCTATTGCTATCGGTGTGCATCCGACGTCGTGCATTTACAATTGAGCCTTGTTAACTTCTGCTGGAAAACTACCAAATCCATTTATTTTTTCAATTATATTATGAAACATCTTTGCGACGAAGGGGACATTAATTGTAAATATCTGGAGTCATGTACCCCTAGGGTCTAGAGTCTAAGGGGACAGGACAGAAAATGCTAAAAATTAACCAATATTCAAAAATCCCCTCCTATACAGTGGCACATCTGCATTGAAAACTAAATGCTTAGTCATGTAGAGCAGAAAGGCTTCTACCATTCATGATCCCCTGGGTAGAGTTTCTGATTCCAGGGTGGTGCTAAACTCGGCATATAAAATTTGCTTGAAACGTTTAAATAACATATTCTTTAATACTATGAATATTACCTTGAAACTAGATACGTATTTGGAAGAAACCCTTTACCAAAATTGTAAATTTCATTATCTCAGGGGTCTTGTTTTGACCGATAAGGCCTGTAAGCCTCTTGTTTTGTAGACTTTAAGTGTTGTCTGCGTCTTATCAAACCCTTTGTTTGTCACTCACCATTACAGGTTTTCTCTAAGAGTTGATGACCCTTATTGATTTTACCCCATGGGGATCCGAGTTGTTAGAATAGATCCTCAGTACCCCTTGCTTGTCGTAAGAGGCGACTAAATGAGGCGGTCCTTTGGATGAGACCGCAGAAACCGATGTCCTGTGTCACAGCAGGTGTGGCACGAAAAAGATCTCTCCCTGCTCAAAGGCCATAAGCACCAAGCATGGGCTTAAATTTTACAGCCCTTCACCGGCAGTGGTGATGTCTCCATCTGAGTGAAAAATTTTCAAGCGGGGCATTAAACAATATGTAATCAATCTTATTGATTTTAAACAAAGATGGTCAAAGGCATTCTACTCAGGACATAGAAAAATATTGTCAGCTCAAGTGAAAATCCTTTTTATGACAGATTTAGAATTTGGTACACTGCTTCTCCCTAAGAAGTACATTTCACCTATAGATTTTAAGGTCACAAGGTCAGAGATCAAACTGGACATAGTAAGACATATTTTTTCTTACTATTCTATCCATTTTAAGCATTGTCGCACATAAAGTATCTACAGAATATCTCCCACCATCTCTGTCCGCAGCCACAACTCTCACCTCAGCCCAAGAAAACCATCTGTTCTCTCCTTCTTCATTGTTTTTCTCCATGCAGTTTTAGGTCTTCCATACTAAGATATTGACTGCTCAATTTCTTACAAACCCTTTACTTGACAGAAATCAAATTTGTTACACTAGTACATCCTAAGCAGAGATGACCTCTATTAAATTTGAGGTCACTAGGTCAGAAGTCAAGCTACACTGGACATGAGAAGATGTTGTCCACTGATACTTTTGAGTCCTTTTTACGACAGACAGCAAATTTGTACCTTCAAAGACTAGATAACCCCCATCGGTTGTTGAATCACAACATCAAAGGTTAGGTCAAACTACACTGTTCATAATAAAATATTGTCTGCTTAGCATTTTGGGAACCTTAACACTCCCTAAGTAGGTGATGACCTCGATTTTAAGGTCGATAGTGCAACTACTTTGGACAATCAAAATTCATGTGACCTGCATAACCAATGGAAAGAGACTAGTCAACAAAGCAATTTCATTTATTAGGCCAGACTGTAAATCAGAGATATGTATATACAACAAGCACTGCTCACTAAGAATATCCCCCTCTCACTGTAATCTGCCAAACCCAAAGGGTGCTTCTCTGACCTGTTGACCTCAAAATCTGTATAGATCATTTTCATCCCATAGTTAGTCCATATGTATGATATGGTGACCATAGGTGAAAAGGAGAACATGTAAGAGCCTGGAAACCATATTGTGATTTCAATGTCCTGTATACTTGACCTTTGACCGTATGGTCCCAAAAGTGATAAGTATCATCTTCGTCATGGAAAGTCCATATGTATGATATGGTGATTATTGGTGAAAAGGATGACACGTAAGAGTCCGGAAACCATTTTGTTATTTCAGTGTCTGGTACATTTGACTTTGGACCTGAAAACCAGTAGAGATAGTCTTCATCCCATACGGAGTCTGTATGTATGGTATGTTGACTCAATTGAAAAAGGATCACAGTTTAGAGCCCAGAAACCATTGCGTCTACAGACAGATGGACAGACTATTCGATTCCACAGTATGCCCCCCCCCTTTTTTTTGTTTTTGTTTGTTTTTTGTTGTTGTTGTTGTTGTTGCAGGGGGCATAATAACAACAAACTGCTAGGAACAAATGAAATCATTTTACAGATCATACAATCATCTTAAGACATTTAGTTATACAGTTGTTTAAGGACGGGTCTTTGATAATTGTCCCACTATAGGTGTTCTAAGCTGATCAGTTTCATCTCTGTTTCAGCAGAGTCACTTATGAGCATTGTGGACCATGAACATACATGTGTTTGATTAGGCCTAAAGTAATCATTGCTTTCTTTCCACTAAAACTCTAAAGTTATATCTCTACCCTAAAATTATTTTGAACAATAGAGGGGGTGGGGTGGGGTGGGTGGGCATTATTTTGGAGATGACGCTGGTAATTAACCGCTGCATTGATAGTAAAAAATGAGCCATTGTTTTCAGTGTTTTAATATATTATCTATGAATTTAATATAGATTGTGATCAGAATTCAAAATGTGTCCTTGTCTTAGAATGAAGATCAAGAAAAAAAAATATGCTTTATTTCCTACTGACCTACCCTAAATAGTGGAAACAGAACAGTTTATAATTTTGGCCTAAACATTCAAGAAATCTACTTGTCAAAAGAAGGACAATCTATGAATTATGTAGATCAATTGAATGTATTAATTATTTTGTGTTGATATTTAAAATGATGTACAGCTTGGAGTATAAAAAAAATGACTTAATGTTAATGCTTGCTATATTTTACATGTACATGCTTTAATCTAAAACTTTGTGTTTAATTTCTACAGACTGTGTTCCTAGAGACCCAGAGCCTCCACATCATGGACACACTAGGACTCAGCACTCAGCTAAAAGTACGAAAATGTTCTCAATGTCAGGGGGACACTGAATTTTACTGTAACACATGTAAGCGTGATCTGTGTTTACAGTGTAAGGAGAGACATGTCTTTGATTTAAATACGATATACCATAATGTCGTGATTTACCGTGAGAAGTTTAACTACATCCCCAGACAAGAGATCTGTGTCAGACATCCAGACAGGATCTACGAAAAGTTCTGTCAGTCGTGTGAACTTTCTGTCTGTTTTCGATGTTTAGAACACAGAAAACACCAAATACTGGACATTAGAACAGCGTATGAAACGAAGCGACGACAACACAGAGAAATCATTGACAACATCAGAAGTGAGACTCTCTATAAATGTCATGTTCTCCTGGCAGGAATCCAAACTGATATCAAAACCTGTCCCCCACAAATGTGTCACCGTCAATCACAGATGTCAACAAAAGCCCAGAGACTGAAGGATCTGATTGACACTGTGGTATGTGATGTTAAAACAAAATACCGAGGTTTACTGATTGATAGAATACAACAACAGAAGAGAAAAATGAACAGACACCTGACCCACATACAGAACTATGAAGACAGATATGAACAATCAGCAAACAGAGCGGTACAATTCCTCTTGTTTATAAAGACCAGTCCTGTCCCCCAGATAAAGAACAGTCCTAGTCAGTTATTGAAAGTCATCACAGAAATCCAAATGACAACAGGAAAACGACAAGTAGGAATAGACGAGTGTCTGAAACTGATGTCCACACCTGTAAAACATGCGTCTTTCTGTGTGACAGGTGTTAGTGGTGTGTTACACATATCTCGTGTGATGTCAGACCGGGTCTGGGTCAGTGATAAAAACAATCTCATCTTGACAGACACAACAGGAGTCACTATACACCGTGTGACAGGTATATCACCATGGTATACAGGACTACACACAGTGAACAGTTGTGGTGAACTGATTTATATAGACAGGAAATATAACATCAACAAACTGTCTACAGACAATAGAAAAATCACCACACTGTTAGAGAGACCATCAGCATGGACACCAGAATGTGTGTACTGCTCCCCCACCACAGGAGATCTGATGGTCGGGATGTGTAACAATGATACAGATACAGGCAAGGTAACCCTGTACAACAGTACATTACAACACATCCTGACCATACAACACGACAACAACAGTCACACGTTGTATAGGAATCCTCTATATATCACAGAGAATAAGAACGGTGATATTATTGTGTCTGACGTGTTACATCGTGCTGTAGTGGTGACAGAGCGCGGGGGAAGACATCGATTCTCCTACACAGGACCTCCATCAAGATCATTACGATGGCCATGTGGAATCTGTACAGACGCGCTGTCACACATCCTGGTGTGTGATTATAACACCCACACAGTACAGATGATGGACAAGGACGGTCACTTCCTGTCTGTGTTACTGACATTACAACACGGGATATACGGACCACAAAGCCTGAACTATGATGATAAAACTCACCTTCTCTGGCTCACATCATGGACCAACACAGTGTCTGTATATAGATATATACAGAGGAAGTACTCTCTGACTGGTAAGTACTAGTAGTACTGTAGTTTGTTGTATGTAGTTTTAATTAGACTGTGGGTTATAATGAGAGGTAGTATGTAGTTTTAATTAGAATGTGGGTTATAATGAGAGGTAGTATGTTGTTTTAATTAGAATGTGGGTTATAATTATAGATAGTATGTAGTTTTAATTAGACTGTGGGTTATAATTATAGGTAGTATGTTGTTTTAATTAGAATGTGGGTTATAATTATAGATAGTATGTAGTTTTAATTAGACTGTGGGTTATAATTAGAAGTTGTATGTAGTTTTAATTAGACTGGGTTATAATTAGAAGTGGTATGTAGTTTTAATTAGACTGTGGGTTATAATTATAGGTAGTATGTAGTTTTAATTAGATTGTGGGTTATAATTATAGGTAATATGTTGTTTTAATTAGACTGTGGGTTATAATTATAGATAGTATGTTGTTTTAATTAGACTGTGGGTTATAATTAGAAGTAGTATGTTGTTTTAATTAGACTGTGGGTTATAATTATAGGTAGTATGTTGTTTTAATTAGACTGTGGGTTATAATTATAGGTAGTATGTAGTTTTAATTAGACTGTGGGTTATAATTATAGGTAGTATGTAGTTTTAATTAGACTGTGGGTTATAATTATAGGTAGTATGTTGTTTTAATCAGACTGTGGGTTATAATTATAGAGAGTATGTAGTTTTAATTAGACTGTGGGTTATAATTATAGGTAGTATGTAGTTTTAATTAGACTGTGGGTTATAATTAGAAGTTGTATGTAGTTTTAATTAGACTGGGTTATAATTAGAAGTGGTATGTAGTTTTAATTAGACTGTGGGTTATAATTATAGGTAGTATGTAGTTTTAATTAGATTGTGGGTTATAATTATAGATAGTATGTAGTTTTAATTAGACTGTGGGTTATAATTATAGGTAATATGTTGTTTTAATTAGACTGTGGGTTATAATTATAGGTAGTATGTTGTTTTAATTAGACTGTGGGTTATAATTAGAAGTAGTATGTTGTTTTAATTAGACTGTGGGTTATAATTATAGGTAGTATGTTGTTTTAATTAGACTGTGGGTTATAATTATAGGTAGTATGTAGTTTTAATTAGACTGTGGGTTATAATTATAGGTAATATGTTGTTTTAATTAGACTGTGGGTTATAATTATAGGTAGTATGTAGTTTTAATCAGACTGTGGGTTATAATTATAGGTAGTATGTAGTTTTAATTAGACTGTGGGTTATAATTATAGGTAGTATGTAGTTTTAATTAGACTGTGGGTTATAATTATAGATAGTATGTAGTTTTAATTAGAATGTGGGTTATAATGAGAGGTAGTATGTTGTTTTAATTAGACTGGGTTATAATTATAGAGAGTATGTAGTTTTAATTAGACTGTGGGTTATAATTATAGAGAGTATGTAGTTTTAATTAGAATGTGGGTTATAATTATAGATAGTATGTTGTTTTAATTAGACTGTGGGTTATAATTATAGGTAATATGTTGTTTTAATTAGACTGTGGGTTATAATTATAGATAGTATGTAGTTTTAATTAGACTGTGGGTTATAATTAGAAGTTGTATGTAGTTTTAATTAGACTGGGTTATAATTAGAAGTGGTATGTAGTTTTAATTAGAGTGTGGGTTATAATTATAGGTAGTATGTAGTTTTAATTAGACTGTGGGTTATAATTATAGGTAATATGTTGTTTTAATTAGACTGTGGGTTATAATTATAGAGAGTATGTAGTTTTAATTAGACTGTGGGTTATAATTATAGGTAGTATGTAGTTTTAATTAGACTGTGGGTTATAATTAGAAGTTGTATGTAGTTTTAATTAGACTGGGTTATAATTAGAAGTGGTATGTAGTTTTAATTAGACTGTGGGTTATAATTATAGGTAGTATGTAGTTTTAATTAGATTGTGGGTTATAATTATAGATAGTATGTAGTTTTAATTAGATTGTGGGTTATAATTATAGGTAATATGTTGTTTTAATTAGACTGTGGGTTATAATTATAGGTAGTATGTAGTTTTAATTAGACTGTGGGTTATAATTATAGGTAGTATGTAGTTTTAATTAGACTGTGGGTTATAATTATAGATAGTATGTAGTTTTAATTAGAATGTGGGTTATAATGAGAGGTAGTATGTTGTTTTAATTAGACTGGGTTATAATTATAGAGAGTATGTAGTTTTAATTAGACTGTGGGTTATAATTATAGAGAGTATGTAGTTTTAATTAGAATGTGGGTTATAATTATAGATAGTATGTTGTTTTAATTAGACTGTGGGTTATAATTATAGGTAATATGTTGTTTTAATTAGACTGTGGGTTATAATTATAGATAGTATGTAGTTTTAATTAGACTGTGGGTTATAATTAGAAGTTGTATGTAGTTTTAATTAGACTGGGTTATAATTAGAAGTGGTATGTAGTTTTAATTAGAGTGTGGGTTATAATTATAGGTAGTATGTAGTTTGAATTAGACTGTGGGTTATAATTATAGGTAATATGTTGTTTTAATTAGACTGTGGGTTATAATTATAGAGAGTATGTAGTTTTAATTAGACTGTGGGTTATAATTATAGGTAGTATGTAGTTTTAATTAGACTGTGGGTTATAATTAGAAGTTGTATGTAGTTTTAATTAGACTGGGTTATAATTAGAAGTGGTATGTAGTTTTAATTAGACTGTGGGTTATAATTATAGGTAGTATGTAGTTTTAATTAGATTGTGGGTTATAATTATAGATAGTATGTAGTTTTAATTAGATTGTGGGTTATAATTATAGGTAATATGTTGTTTTAATTAGACTGTGGGTTATAATTATAGGTAGTATGTAGTTTTAATTAGACTGTGGGTTATAATTAGAAGTAGTATGTTGTTTTAATTAGACTGTGGGTTATAATTAGAAGTAGTATGTAGTTTTAATTAGACTGTGGGTTATAATTATAGGTAGTGTGCAGTTTTAATTAGACTGTGGGTTATAATTAGAAGTAGTATGTTGTTTTAATTAGAATGTGGGTTATAATTATAGGTAGTATGTTGTTTTAATTAGACTGTGGGTTATAATTAGAAGTAGTATGTTGTTTTAATTAGACTGTGGGTTATAATTATAGGTAGTATGTTGTTTTAATTAGACTGTGGGTTATAATTATAGGTAGTATGTAGTTTTAATTAGATTGTGGGTTATAATTATAGGTAATATGTTGTTTTAATTAGACTGTGGGTTATAATTATAGATAGTATGTAGTTTTAATTAGACTGTGGGTTATAATTATAGGTAGTATGTAGATTTAATTAGACTGTGGGTTATAATTAGAAGTAGTATGTTGTTTTAATTAGACTGTGGGTTATAATTATAGATAGTATGTTGTTTTAATTAGACTGTGGGTTATAATTAGAAGTAGTATGTTGTTTTAATTAGACTGTGGGTTATAATTATAGGTAGTATGTTGATTTAATTAGACTGTGGGTTATAATTATAGGTAGTATGTAGTTTTAATTAGACTGTGAGTTGTAATAAGTGGTATTGATTAGTTTTAATTACAGTGTATGTTATAGTTAGGACTAATTATTAGTTTTAGTTACTATGTGTGTTATAATTGGAGGAAGTGTTTAGTTTGAATTAGAAAGTGGGTTATAATGATAAATCTAGTTTAGTCTGAATTCAAATGTAGGTTTTAATAAAAGAGGTAGTGTTTATAAATGTTTTAACTACAGTGTGAGTTTTTTTTAACTACAGTGTGAGTTTTAGTCAGAGGTTGTGGTTTTCATTAGACACTGTTACAGGAAGTGTTTAGTTCTAATTAGAGTGCAGGTTTTAATTAGAGGTAATGATTAGTTCTAATTAGAATGTGGGTCATAATTATAGAGGTAATGTTATCTGTAATTAAAATGCAGGTTTATTTAGATGCTGTTAGAGGTGATATTTAGTTCAAATCAGAATGTTGGTTTTAATTTAAATAATTATACTAACGATTGAATTCAACAAATGTTGAAGAATGAACACTAACAGTTTTTTAAAATGTATGCTCAGTTACTATTATTATGAGTATAACTTGTTCAGAGCGGATCTTGGAAAATGTTCAAACTATCTCAATAAAATTTGGTGTGTAGGGGTAATTGAGAATGACAAATAAAATGGTAAGATCAAAATGGCCACCAAACTGTTAATTTTTCAACTTCAGTTGATGGTTTTTCTCAGCAGTTTCTGAAAATGTTTTGTAAAGAATTTCCAGAATTTTACATACATAGGGGATACTACCACAATTTGACATACATAGGGGATAACTACCACAATTTTACATACATAGGGGATAACTACCACAATTTTACATACATAGGGGGTAACTACCACAATTTTACATACATAGGGGATAACTACCACAATTTTACATACATAGGGATAACTACCACAATTTTACATACATAGGGGATAACTACCACAATTTTACATACATAGGGATAATACCACAATTTTACATACATAGGGGGTAACTACCACAATTTTACATACATAGGGGATAACTACCACAATTTTACATACATAGGGATAATACCACAATTTTATATACATAGGGATAACTACCACAATTTTACATACATAGGGGATAACTACCACAATTTTACATACATAGGGATAACTACCACAATTTTATATACATAGGGATACCACAATTTTACATACATAGGGATAATACCACAATTTTACATACATAGGGGATAACTACTTTTGTTTTGTTTTTGATTATTATTATTATTTATTTAGTTTTTGTTTATTTTTTTTAGTCTACAAATTGATGCTATTTTCATAATAGGTGTTTGAAACTTTCTAGTTAGTTTGACATATTTTATATGTAAAATTTAATGTCTTCATTAGTGCACTTAAAACGTGTTTCTTTGTTGTTACACATACTTGCACTGAAAGGGTTTGCTTCCATTTTAGGGGATTTCAGAGGAATTAACTCTCAGGGTTTTGCAAGAGGAATAAAACAATATGCAGTTTGTTTATTTTGCAGAATGTGAATTTAAAGCAGGTTTTCTTTTTTGTGTGGGTGGGTGGGGGGATTCAGTTGGTTTTCAGAATTTTCTTATCAGAATCCTGTTGGAATTATTACTTGTTGAGATCTAAGAACATTGACCATTGCCAGTTTAAAATTTAACATTTTTTTTTATTTGTTTCTTTTAGGTAAGTTTTTTACTTTGTAAAGATCATTGATATTGACACAGCTTTGGTTGGTGGACTGTTGTATGTTTCTGTGATGGGGTGATGCTGTATGTTTCTGTAACAGTGGCAGGTTGTCTGTTTCTGTAACTGTGATATCTTGTCTGTTTCTGTAGCAGGTGTGGACAAAATCTACATTGTGTACTGGTTTGACTCTGAGTATGTACATTACACCAGTCTCTGTGTTGAATAGCTATTATGAACTTAGGGACAATATCAAAAGTTCAATGTCTGATCAAAAAACTCATTAATACCTCTCCCTCCTCCCTCCCTGAAACTAAATAGAATGATTGATTGATTGATTAAATATTGTTTAACGTCCTGCTCGAGAATCTTTCACTCATATGGAGACGTCACCACTGCCAGTGAAGGGATGCAAATTTAGGCCTATGCTTGGCGCTGAGGATCTATTCTAACAACCCAGATCCCCACAGGGATAAATAGAATGAATGTTGATCTAATTTGATTGTAAAGTACAAGTACTAAAAATTCTCTGAGTTTAGGTCTTTTCTGTTGTATATTCACTTCACTGTGAATTAAAAAGTCAATTTATTCCCAATAAAAAATAATGTAATGGCCTACAGTTTAGCAGTTAGTGCCTGGAAGTTGGGGGCATTCTCATTGATGCGGTCGTAAGATTCTGATAAATAGTATAAACAAAGTATAACTGAAGCATACAGTACCAAACTCTGTATGCTGAGTTTTAACAGGCTGTATCATATCTGTAATAATAACAAGGTTTACTTTCTGCAGTTTAATAGAGAACACTATTTAGAATGTATTTCTACAGGAAAAATTTTATTGACAAAATTATTGATATTTTTTGTTTTTACTGCTCCATCAGTTAAAAAGTTTGTAATTACTTGTCTTTTTAACATTAAGTTTGACATCCACATTGATTTATCCAATCGGATAAGTAAAATGCTTTTTTTAATTCTTACTATCTGTAATAAAGCATCTGTGAGATTGTCTTTGACAATCAGCAGCCACCAAAATTTCAGACCAGTGGGTATTTTTAGAATAGCTTACTTGTTAACTGCACACTGAACCGCGACATCAGATTTCATGAATATGGCATAACCTTTTTTGTCTTTGGTATAGAAAGTAGGAAGTGATTTTACTCGCTGTAGGGGACAAGAAATTGCTGGGTGCGGGTCTTAATGAGAACCCTGAAAGTGAATATCTTTTTGTGTTGCATAGATAATGAGGTGAAAGTCAGCAACAGAATTTATAGTTTTAATATTCAAATAACTTGAAAAGAGATGTTGGCACTAGCGAGCAAATTATTATTACAACAGTAATTTGTCCAGGTTATGAGGGTTTTTATCAGAAAATTTTGAGCAGTTATTTTTGGCTTCTTTGTTTCAGAAATCAAAGGGGAAAAAATCTGAAAAATAAATATGTACACTGTTTTATATTGTGAATTTTATTACGAATATTTATATTGTGATGTTAATTTTAAAACTTCATCCTTACCCTGGTCTTTAGAAAATTGTTGAGGGCTGGCAAAATCACACAATTGACACATGGTTTGTGTAATCAATGATTAAAATTGTACATCCATATCACTTGTCAGTGATTACACTTGATTTTTCAGAAGTTGCTTAACTGACACAGAATTCAATAACAAAGCCAATTAGCAATTTGTTTGTATTTGTGATCATAATGTGATGTCTGACCTCTAGAACATTTATTTGATTCTGAATTTCTAAATAATTATAAAAGATGGATAGGAACATTTGTTGAAATCTGTTGTACATGTAAAAGTTTGAATGAATCTGAGAACAAGTTTAAGAAATGCAAACATGCATTATTGCCCCCCCCCCCCCCCCCAAAGAAATATATGGTTTGTAAATCACTGCTTCATAAGATTTCCGAGTGTCAATTATTTTCACTCGCAATTTTTCAAATTTATTCATATTTCGAATTTATTCACATGGCCAAGGCACGAGTGAGGCTCAAACCCACGACCTTCTGGTTACATAGCAAACGCACTACATCTACTACAAAGCTACCGCGACTAGTTATCCATGAGTATAAGAAGCAGAAGTGAATATCATGTGCTGAGAAAAATAAAATTCTCAGTGTAGAATTATACACCTGTAATACTGATTTTATTAGAATGAATACTTTTATGTGTATGACTAGTATTGATTTACAATGTTTGATATAATTTGTGGTGGAAAATTAAAAGATGAAATGAGCAATATGGTCTATGGGTCTCTTGTCTTGAAATCTTTCAAATCACACAATGCATGACACAATCAATGCCATGAGTATATAGAACTAATGATACGTGTAGTAGACTGGGCCCACTTCTAGAGACCTGTATGTTGTATATCTGGTTCAAACTTCTCCATGCACAAGACAAAATGCTTCATTGTCCATGTTAAGTTTTCTTTCGATTTAGGATCTGTGATTGATTGATCACCTTCCTTGCTCTATCAAAATTTCAGATAATCCAGACAGTGATGATTGGATAACAGAAGCTTCAAGTATTGAAGAGGTTCAGGAATCAGGAACAGAGCTGGAAATCAGTGAAGAGTCTGAGTCTGAAGAATACAGTGGGGAACTGAAGTCTGAGGATAGCAGCGAGGAATCTGACCCCGATGATGAGGATGATCCTAAATCAAACTCGGGAACAAGTGAAGATCATGGTTTAGTGGAAAACAGCGATAAGAATTTAGAGGAGACCAGCGAGAACGAAGATGAATAAGATTTGTCTGGGTAATTACATTGAGATAATACAGATCTGTCAAAGGACTGCTTCCCATAATTGTCATTTCTGGCCCTGAAATTCAAAGTTAATTTGCTTGTTTAGAAACTCAGCCCTTTTCAAGTTGAAATAGCCAAACACTAGAATTAAAATCATGTTTGCTCAAAATATTTTTCTGCTAGAATGTTGCAAAGTTTGTGACTTTTGTGAAATGTGTATTTTATGCTTCCATAATGGGATATTAGCAGGCATATGGTTTTTGGTTTGGCTGTTGGCCATAACTTTTGAATGCTGTTTTTGAGTTTTTAGCTCACCTGAGCGAGCTTTCCTGATCATCTTTTATCTGTCCGCCCATCTGTCCATAACTTTTCATATGTTCACCTCCAGAACCACTAAACAAATTTCAGTGAAACTTGGCACCAATCATTACTAGGTGAAGTGTATTCAAGTTTGTTAAAATGAAGAGCCTTCAAAGGATAAATGATCACGGAAAGGCGAAAATTTTGGGGGGGGGGGGGTCATATCAAATTCTTCTCAAGGACCACTGGGCCAGAAAAAGTTGAAAGGACTGCGAACGATAAGTATTTTCACCTTCTTTTCTGTTTAATTTTTAAATGTCATTTTTAAATTTTTTTTTTTTTTAATGTCAGTATAGATATTTATATAAATATTTTAAAAAGTTGATTTATTTGACAAAACGAGGAGAGATAACTCTGATTTAGAATAAATTTACATTTTTCACTGTAAAGCTCAATAGAAAAAGGAAAATAAATTGTTATTTAGCAAATTTATACCAAATCTTTTGTTGTTTCATGGGAAGAACATATCTTTAGATACCAAAACAAGGTGAAAATGTTCACTCTAGAGATCAATTGCAAATGAGTTAAACTATGAAAAATGAAGATTAACCATATTTTACTCTGTAATATAATGTAATTTAACAATGAAATGGTTAAATGAGCATTTTAAACTATTTGGCATTTGAATGCCTGATTTCATGGAACAGATTTTTGTACTCCCTAATGAAAAGGAGTTATAATTAAGAGAAATTTATTAATTAACCTTGGTATTAAAGTTAATAATCAATTGCTAATGAATTCTACCTGGCATTAAAAAAAATCTCATTAGCAAAATTACAAGGCTTTTTTGAAATATACAAGTTAAAAATGTAGGCGGAAATCCAGAGTTACCTTGCTTAGTTCTTTACATACAAGCTTTCTCTACATAGTAGTGCAGATTCAAGTTTGTTAAAATGATGGCCTCTGGGGATAGGGTTGGGTCACAATAAGGGATCAAAGTTTTGCAGGTGAATAAATCAGAAAAATCTTTTTAAAATTTTCTGAAGCACTGAGCCAGAAAAATGGAAATTTCATGTAAACTTCCTGCAAGTGGAGATTCAAGTTTGATAAAATCATGGCTCCAGGGTGGGATGGGGCCACACTAGGGGATCAAAGTGTTATATAGGAATATGTAGGGAAAATCTTGAAATATCTTGTTTTCAAAACCTACTGGCAGAAAAAGTGGGAATTTAGTGTCTGGTAATTGGTATGCAATGTGGGCCCATGGATTAAATTGTTGGCCTATTATTCATAAGAAGACCTTTTTTTTTGGGGGGGGGGGGGGGTTACCAGAATTATTTTGCTGCAATACAGGGCATCAGCGTTTCACAAACACATCTTAGTTAGAAAAGATGCTCATTACCTGAATGAAATCAGACATGTGATGTTAGTTTGACCATGTTTTGTAGATGTCAGCACTATTATCATCAACAAGAAGATTGCTGTAGGAGCCATGAATCAGAACCTGTTGAGATGATGTGTGTTTCTTGCAACTTTCAAGTTAGTGGAGCATACCCCAATTAGACTGACTGTTGTTCTAAATGCCAAGCAATCAACTTTGACTTGTTTAAATAGGATTTGTAGGTGACAGCGAGGAAGAAGTTTATCTTAAGAGGCCACCAACACAGTCTTCAGCTCTCCACCCAAGACATTTTTGTTAACACGTCACCAACACCTCCTCTCCACACAATCTTCAACTCTCCACCTACTTCCCCAGACAGAATCCCTGGAGTTTACCTTAGAGGAAAGTTATCTTGTATCATACACTGAAAAGGCTAATTCTGTGGATTTAGGCACCGTTATATAGTATGAGCATGCTACAGATATCTGTTTGGAAATTGGTTGAGGAAATCCTATTGAGGACAGGGATCAGATTTGACAAACGGAATTGTTTTTGGTGAATCTGTTGATGAGGGCAATGAACTTGTGGACCTCGGTGTGCACTAGACTTGTGAAAATCAGTTTTTTGTTTGCATCTTAAATTTTGTATACATTTAGAATTCTAGTTTCTTGTATAAATGTTGTTAACATTGCCTTGTTTCATGAATATTTTACCAGAATATACATTTTTGTAAGATAAAAATCAGTCTTATTTGAATTTATTTTATCACTGTTTGCAGAAACAAAAAAACTTCTCTGCTATCGGGTCAGGAGTATATTATCGTAAAGAGACTTTAACGAATACTTTAATGTTAGATTTGGTTGTTATTTTGTAAAAACATCTTGACTGGAAAGTATCATAAATGCAGCAATACTTTTCCGTTAAGAATACTTTATAATGATGACCACAAAATCTTTCATAGAAAGACATTGTTCTACGCTCTTTACATAGTTAAACAACACATCAACAATGACAGGATTTGGGGTAAAGAAACCAAATGTTTTCTCTCTATAAAGAATGTCCAGATTTTTCATTATGAAAGTTAAGGTTTGGGGGAAGAGAAAGCAAGGAAGTTCTTGAAATTAAGAATCTCACAAAACGTTCTGGTTTCAGGAAGTGAGAGATGGTGAATCCCATGGTGGGTTTCAATGGTCTTGTTTTAAGTCAGCATTTCACAAATTCTTTTGTTAGAGCGATCCAATTTTCAAACGCAAATGTCGTTGGTCAAATGCTGTGTGGACATTCTATACCAATTCTTAGAACATTCTTTACAAATTGATTTTGACAACGTATTACTTCATCACCCTGATCAAGATAGATGTTGAATGATCAGTGAGGAACTTTAAACAATGTTATATTTCGTTCAAATGTTGAATGATTTGTGAGCAGCCTCAGACAATCTTATATTGTCCAGACGTTAAATGATCTGTATGTAGTCTTGGACAACTTTATGTAGTCCAGATGTTAAATGATGTGCAAGAACCCCAGACTCTCAGAACTATATATTCCACATGTTAAATTATCTGTGAGGGACCTCAGACGGTGTTATATATTCCACATGTTAAATTATCTGTGAGGGACCTCAGATGCTGTTATATATTCCACATGTTAAATTATCTGTGAAGAACCCCAGACGGTTTTATATATTCCACATGTTAAATTATCTACGAGGGACCTCAGTCGGTGTTATATATTCCACATGTTAAATTATCTGTGAAGAACCCCAGACGGTTTTATATATTCCACATGTTAAATTATCTATGAGGAACCCCAGACGGAGTTATATATTCCACATGTTAAATTATCTGTGAAGAACCCCAGACGGTGTTATATATTCCAGATGTTCAATGACCTGTGAGAAAGTTCAGACAGTGTTTTAAGTGTCAAATCTTTTATGATCTGTGAGAAACTTCAGACAGTGTTATATAGTCTACATGTTAAATGGTCTGAGAGGAATATCTGACAGCTTTGTATAGTCCAGATGTTAAGTGATCTGAGAGGAACCTTAGAGCTGTATCCTGATATAACCGTCTCTGCAAGTGATCCACTTGGGGGGATTTATTATAAATATATCTTCTTTTGATAACAGATTTCATATATACTTGTATGTGGTATATGAATATAACATTTAAAGTACCGGTATAAACGGTATTATCTGTAAACAAATTATTGGAGCATTTTAATTTTAGCTCACCTGAGCTGAAGGCTCAAATGTGCTTTCTGACCAAAATTTGTCAGTTTAGGTAAGCTGTTTCGCTTTTCTGATCGTCTGTCTATTTGTAAAATTGTCATATTTTCATCTTCTCGTTTACCACGGGGCGAATTTCAAACTTCGTACAAATTCTCATTGCCTGAAGGAGATTCAAATTTGTTGAAATGGAGGGTTATATGTTGATTTGTGGCCTTTGAGAAGGGAAAGATATTTATCGTGCTAGTACTGTCAAGATACGGAACCTCGATTTTTGAGGTCTACTCCGAAGGACCGTCACGTTTATTCACCTCTTACGACAAGCAAGGGGTTGTAATCCGGATCCCCACGGGTTGATATGAAAGGTCATGTGGAGATAATCATGAAAACGCAGAAATAGAGTGGGATCATTTACAATCGTCTTAATAACCACTTGGCCAGGAGAGAAAAGTTCAGACAGAGGTCATGTACAGATTCAAGTTTGTTTGAATCATGACTCCCGGAGGTATGGTGGGGGCCACTGTAGGAGATGGAATTCTACATGCGAATAGTAGCGGTCGTGGTAGGTCAGTGGTAGAGCGTTCGCTTCATAACCGGGTGGTCGTGAGTTTGAGCCCCGTTCATATCATGGCCACGTCAAACCTAATACCTAAACATAGGTAATGGTTCCTCCTTCGCCAAACGCTCGGCATTTAAAAGTTAGAATCACGGGTCCTTCGGATATGACCTTAAAAACGGAGGTCCCGTGTCGCGGCAGGCATAGACACGTTAGAAAACCCTCACTGCTACGGCCCTGAGCGCTAAGTATAGGTCTAAATTTGTGGTACATCACCTACAGCTGGTGACGTCTCAATATGAGTGAAAATGCTCGATAGGACGTAAAATCAATACATGCGAATATATAGGGAATCTTTTTTCAAAATCTTCATCTCAAGAATCAACTGGCCAAAGAAGTTGATCATTGCATAAAAGCTTGCTGGCATAGAGTAGATTCAAGTTTGTTGTAATCGTGCTTCCTTGGGGTTGGATGGAGCCACTGTAGGGGATAGAACTTTTACATAGAGGAATTTAGAATTAGACATCTCTCAATAACCACTACGCCAGAAATGATGTAAAGTGCCCCTTGTTTGTCGTGAGATGCGACTAAATGGGGCGGGTCCTTCGGATAAAACCGCAAAAACCGAGGCCCCGTGTCACAGCAGGTGTGGCACGATAAAGATCCCTCCCTGCTCAAAGACCATAAGCGCCGAGCATAGACCTAAATATTACAGCCCTTCACCGGCAATGGTGACGTCTGCATACGAGTGAAAGATTTTCGAGAGGTAGGTTAAACAATATAGAATCAATCAATCATAAGGTGACGTCACCGCTTTTTGTCGTTGATTTAGTGAAAAAGCGGGGAGGTCCGCTTGTAACGCAGAATAGTGACATAAATTAACCAAGTTTATTAGGTTTATTTCATAGCTGTTCAAACAGTAGCGAAGAGATAGACTACGGGTAACGCAGATCCATTGTTTATCGCGTTCCCGCGACGGATAAAAATCTAACGCGATTTTCTGGAGGAAATATTCAGACTTTAACCATGTTTTGGGTTGAATATTTTATTTCATTATTTTAATTTATTACTGATATATCTATTAAGATTACTGATTATCAGAAAAATTATTAATTCTAAATAGCATCGGAAAAGGGAGGGTGTGTGATTAAAATGCAACATGAATTAGATCATAAATTTGATGTTATGTACGAAAAATCCACTGTATATCTAAGTTCTACATGTAACTAAGTATGATAATAAAAACTGATAGAGAGAACGAGAGAGGGAGAGAAAATATGTGCATATCTCCAATTTGGTCATATGATTCGGGAAGTGTTGATTAAGAGATCCTAGTCAAAACCTCGGACACACAGATAAACAGGAAATATTACGCAACCCTAAAAATCACACTACATAAAATTTACCGAGACAAATAAAGTGAGTGACGGACTAGAATGTAAATTAATCTTTATTTTTTTTCGCAAGTGAATTTATTAATTTATCAAAGACAGCGTTTGCTTGGATCTATGCAATTTTATTATATTACGAACATTTCAAGATTCAGTAAAACCGAAATGTATGTATGAAAGAAATAGAAAGACGTGTATTTGCCATAGAAATATTTGCTTCCCAACAAATAAAATAATAAGTCACGAGAATGTGTCAACCCTCACTTTTAATACTCTTAATGATGATATCCCACTCGAGGATATTTCACTCATATGGGGACATCACCATTGCCGGTTAAGGGTTTCAAAATTTCAGCCTATACTCGGCGCTTACGGCATTTGAGCAGGGAGGGATCTCTATCGTGCCACACCTGCTGTGACACGGGGCCTCAGTTTTTGCCATCTCATCCGAATGACCACCCTATTTAATCGCCTATTACGACAAGCACGGGTGCTGAGGACTTATTCTAACAACCCGGGTCCCCACGGGGATATTGACACGAGATTTTGCTAAGTGTGTTTTGTGTCATGTGTCGACAATTCACTGGAGTGTAACCGACAGAGGTCAGTTGCGTGACTTGGGTTGGATACTAAGATTCCACCTTCGGCCATGGGTGTGTGAGCGTCACAATGTGGACATTTGAACATTTTTGTTTTAATTTTGTAAATATTGTACACTATGTTATTCTATATTAGATATAATTGTAAATAGTAATGACTGAACAGTCGGGACAGTGTGGGAGTAGAAAATTCTTTTTAAACTTTAGCTTTTTTAAAGTTTTGTCTCCAACCATGGGACCCTGGGGGAGCTATGATCATATTCACAATTTACATTCCTCATCCTAACAGTTTCTGCACCGCCCTTAGGACCCCCAGAGGATCAGGAACCCTGAAATTTACAAATTGTGCCCCCCTTGTCTCATAGATGCTTCATTCAAAATTTCAGTATTGGAATGGCAGTTATCAAAACGTTATAACTTCAATTGCTAACACATTTAGTCTCTGATCAAGTTCGTTCCACCCTCATGATAAACCCCTACCCCTGGGATCACGAAATTTACAATTTTGGTAAAGGGCTACCTACTCATTCTATACTTTGCAAAAAAAGAAACGCATAATGGATTTTTTAAGATTTTAGTAGATGTATTTTGGATTATGATTTTATAATAAAAAATGTAGATATTCACTAGAATTGTTTCAATTGAAAACAAATACAGTCCAAACCTTAGATATTGGTGGAAAAAAAAGTCCGATCATCACAGTTAAGAACACTTCCTGTCACGTTTAAGTTAGTACCGTGTATGACCACCTCGAGCTGCCAACACAGTTCTGCATCTCCTTGGCATAGAGTCAATCAATGTTCTTCCGTTATTGCGTGGAATTGTTCGCCATTCCTGTTGTAACATTTGACGGAGCTGATCGAGGGTCTGAGGCGGAGGTTTGCGCAGGCGCACACGTTTATCCAGTTGGTCCCATAAGTGTTCAATCGGATTCAAATCCGGTGATTTGGAAGGCCATGGTAGCACATGAATGTTGTTCTGCTGAAGGTAGTCAATTGTTAAGCGGGCTGTGTGAGGCCTAGCATTGTCATGTTGGAATAACTCCCTCTGTCGGTCAATTACGCGCATAAGGTGAGGTTGGAGAATTTCGTCTCTGTACCTTTGAGCCGTTAAATTGCACGGGACATGTACCAGTTCTGTTTTACGGTCATTAGAGATCGCCGCCCACATCATGACGCTACCTCCACCGAAGCTATCCACTTCTTGGACACACGAGGAAGAGAAACGTTCATTCCTGCGCCGGTATACACGGATTCTTCCATCACGTTTCTGTAGCAGAAAACGGGACTCATCGCTGAACCAGATTCTACGCCAGTTGCGGAATGTCCAGCCCCTCAATCTGTTGCACCATCGGACTCTTTCTCGTCTGTGTAACGGTGTCAAAACTGCTCCAAAATACGGTCTTCTGGGTCTAATGCCATATTGTCGAAGTCGGTTGCGGACTGTCTGCGAGCTGATTCTTCTCAATCCAGGTATTCCGACTGCAGTATCTGTTGCAGCAACGGTTCGATTCCGTAGATGAAAGACCCGGATGTAGCGATCTTGTCCAGGAGTCGTAATGCGAGGTCGCCCACTCCTCGGTCGATCATTAGTAGAGCCAGTCTGCTGGAATCTGTTCCACAGCCGAGAAATTGTGCTCTGATTTACGTTTTCAGTTCGTACAATCTCACTTTGGGATACTCCGGCCTGGAGACGGCCAATGACGATATTTCGAGTAGCAGGATCCAACCTTGGCATGGCAGCATTTTAACGTTATGATGAATTCAAGCTTCAAATTTTGTCCTTTTATACGATTTAATGTAGTGGTTGAATTAAGCACAAAGTTCTCGTGAAAAACGTAAGCCAAATTCCATGGCGATAGAGGTGATGTGCAATTTTAGAGAGTCGCCGAGCTAATTTGGCAGAGAGCCAAATCAAATGAGCAGACCTTTAAAGTTTCGTACTTAACTGTAAAAAATCAATTACTCAATTGACCATTTCAGTTTACCTGGTAAAATACATAATTTGCATTTTTAAAATTTCAAAAGGGCTATGCGTTTCTTTTTTTGCAGAGTATATATATCCATTTAGATTCAATTTGGTATCAATAGTATTAAAGAAGTATTTTTAAAATGTTTTACCCATAAATACCATATACCAAGTTTGAACCTGCCCTGGAATCAGAACCTCTGACCCAGGGATCCTGAAAATTACAAACGTGGTAGAGATTTTCATGTTCGACATTGCTATGCATTTAGGTTTTCTTACAAATATGCAATTCTAAAGGATTCTTGAATATTGGTCACTTATCATATTGGCCACACCCTCATACCAAAGCCCCTACTCCCGAAATCACGAAATTTTCAATGTTGGTAAAGGGCTACCTACTCTATCTAACTATCTATTTAATTTGGTTTCAATAGCATTAAAAAGATGATTGTTTTTTGTAACGTTTTACCCATATATACCATATACCAATTTTGACCCAGCCCTGGGTCAGAACCTCTACCCCGGGGACGCGGACGTGGATCATGAAATTTACAATTTTGGTAGAAGTCCTCTTGCTCTACATTACTATGCATTTAGTTTTTCTCGCAAATATGCAGTTCTAAAGATTTTAAAAAATTGGTCGCTTTTGGCAATTTTGGTCCCGCGCTTAGGGCCCCAGGGTGACAGGAGTCATGAAATTTACAATTTCTATCTTCCTTGTCCCAAAAATGCTTTATACCAAATTTGAAAGAATTGGAATGGTAGTTATCAAGAAGTTAAAAATGCCCAATACTTAACGCAAGACGGACGTCGCACGGAGACCAATTGCAATAGGCCATCAGAGTTACCAGTGACCTAAAAATAAAATTTATTTCTTACACAAGACCTTGAGAAGCTCGTGCAATATTCAGGACTCCACTGATCCACTGAAATGTACATCTTCCAACGAATAGAATATCCAGTGTAAAAATGAAAATAAAAAGATCCATCAAGAATTTGCATTTTCCACGAGTAAAATCATTTATCAAATATCATATTTGATCGACGACTGTGTCTTAATTGAGGTTTATGTCAGTATATTCTAAATAATCGATACATGGCATTGTATGTAGGGCTCGCGACGGGTATGGTCGGTCAACAGGAAATGCTTACTCCTCCTAAGCACCTGATCCCATCTCTGGTATGTCCAGGGGTCCACGTTTGCCCATCTCTCTGATTTGTATTTGTTATTGGAATTACAAGATTGAGTACTGTTAGTTATCTTCACCTTTTACATATAAAGACTTGTCTAAATATTCGGTGTTTTACATGATCACTTTAAGTATTTATCGTATAATTATATCACACATGCATTTCAATGCCTAAATACTATTTTACTAATTGAATTATTTCTTTCATGATATCAGGACACCTTACGTTCGAGATCGGTCGCGGTAGATCAGTGGTAGAGCGTTCGTTTCCTAACTGGAAGGTCGTGAGTTTGAGCCCCTCTCGTGGCATGGCCGCATCGAACCTAAGACGTAAACATAGGTAGTGATTACTCCTTCGCCAAACGCTCTGCATTCAAGAAGTGAGAAGCATAAGTCTAAATTTGTGGTACTTCACCTACAGCTGGTGACGTCTCAATATGAGTGAAAAAATTCTTAACGGGGCATAAAAAAGAAATCAATAAATGTTTTTATTTTTTCGGAACAACTGAAAAATAATTGCATAGTTGACCTAAGTTTCAGAATTCGAACTTTAAATCACTTCAGTAGAATTGCAAATATTGCGGCAAGTTAAGACTAATCATGTTTTCGAGGCGTTGAGACGTTTGACGGGTTATGACCTAAACATTCACTTGGTCGAAAAAACGTTAACATAGTAGAAATCCAGATAAACACAACAATTCTGATAATCATCTGCAGGCACGTAGAAAAAAAGGGGGTATCCCATATACTTAAGCTTATTTAACAAAGTTCATTGTTCGTTATTTTCATACATTTGGTCCCCCCCCCCTCCCCTCCCGCATCGAGCAACCTTTATCTTTTTTTTCTCTGCTCGTTAAGGAATAATGCAACGCCAGAGAAATTTGATGTGGATGAAAAATGGAGGATATGTACAAGAAAATTTTAAAATTGAAGACTTTCTTTCCTTTGTTTAGCCAAAAGCAGTTTTAGTAGAAAGTAATCTGAAGACAAAAATTAAATCCTCTACTGGACTCGAACCCGCGATCTACAGTTCAGCCGTCGTCGTGGTAACGTACTGAACTACTCAGCTAGTGAACTTTGTCATGAATAGACAAATATTGGTGATATTTATATTTTCATTCATGGTTTAAAGGAAGTCAGCCATATTGACGATGCAGAGCACTTCCTCAAGAATTCCACATAAGATATCGTCGCCTACAGCTCCTTCAATTTGATGAAAATCACACCTTTTATTTTGAACTAGCGAAGGTCTGGTTTCAGTCAGACTGCGTCCCCTCCTACCAAACTTTGAAAAAAAACGATGCTACCTGCTTAAAGAGGAAGTACAGATACCTCGATTTCTACTATACACTGGCGCATGCATGATATCAAGATAAAACTTTTTCCAGATTGTTCTATAAAAACAACAGAAATCTCTCTCTCTCCCTCTCTCTCTCTCTCTCTTATTTTTAAAAAAAAAATTGAAATAGAAAATAAAGTATTTTAGGCTTATAAACCTTTTGGAATAGAAATATTTAACCACGTACTCCCATTTCTATAGTTACACTATGAAGCATCAGCTTTTATATCAGAACTCCCACGGTGAGCTAAATGAATAAATAACAATGGAAAACGTTGTGACGAAATGGTTTAAAAATTCCGAAGTTTCGCAAATCAACTCAAAAACGCTGTGGGGAAAAGGGTAATGCCATCGTTCAGGGGCAAAAGCAACTGTACTGTTACGTCATAGGCGGCGTGATTGGCAAAGAGTTAAACTGAGTTTTGATTCATTCAACATTTACTTCAGCATCAAGACGTTTTTCAGGTCATTGGCTTCGTAACGGGAAGGTCGTGAGTTCGAGACCCGCTCGTGTCATGGTCGCGTCAAATCTAAGACGTAAAGAATGTAGAGATTGAAAGGACGCCCTGTGTCGCTGTCACGGCCCTGTACGCTAAGCATAGGTAATTTACCGGAGAGCATTTCACCGTTGACAGTGGCGGTGTCGAGGACATACACAATGTCCCCCTCTTGATATGTACGGAACCAAACCTTCAAGTGAATGGAATCCGAGCTGTCTCTCGGGCTGCCTGAATGGATTTCTCAGGTTGGCCACATAATCGTCAAGGTCATCACTACGCTTGAGAGGGGGGTACATCAGATCTGCTGGGATGTTGGTCTCTCTTCCCGGCATCAGCTTGTTAGCAGTATACCCAGTACTATGGGTAACCGAGGACCTCAAGGCGCCAGCTACCTGTTCCAAGTGCTTATCCCAGCCTTGTCTATATAGCATTTAACGGCGTCCATTAATGTTCTGTTATAACGTTGATCCTGGCTATTGGCCGAGGAGCGAGAAAGAGTAGTCCACGCCTTATGGATCTTCAGAAGCTCGTAGACAGCAAGAAAGAGGTAACTTTCAAAGTCCCGCCCCTGGTCTGTGAATATCTGGAATGGGCACCCAAACCTGACGAAAAACTGATTCATTGCAGCTGACAGTTAATTCCGTGGTCTGTGATGACATCACCCATTAAGTGAATTGTTCAACCATAACCAGCACGTACTCCTTACCATTACTCGTCCTAGGCAGGGGCCCAGGAAGTCCAAGTGCACCCTTTCCATGGAAGCTCCAGCATGATAATTGATCATTTCGGCCCTGGAATGGCGCTGCAGGTGTGTATTCCTACTGCAGCGCCCGCAAGTTCTCACGAAGCTCTCCGCCTGTCTTGTCATGCCATACCAGAAGAAACGTTCCCTCAATATTGGGCCTTGGTCCTGCTCACTCCCTGATGATCGATCCTAAGGAGCCCAGAAGCTCCTGGGAGACATAGTGCCAAGCAGATTCACTAACTGAGGTACTACATCCGTCTCTGAACACATTCGCTTAAGGACTCTGAAGTAGGGGTGGCCGCTAGGGCGCCCCCTCAACCACTCCTCTCCAGCATGATGTTGCCTCTGAGCAGAATTTTCACCACTGTCAGGTATAGGTTCCTCGGAATAAATCTTCCGTTAAACAAACTGTCGATGAATCGAATCAACATACCTTGATGGTATCAATATATTCTATGTTTTCCATATATCCCATAACATATATTTCAAGTGCTCTGCATTTTATCGGTATTTACATAATACAGTTGAAAAATTCTTTACACCTGTGTCATCGTCACTCGATGCATAGTTATGCCTTCTTCAGTTGCCTTTCATAATGACCAGTCACAAATTACTCAACAGCAGTGCCACATTTCGTATTTTGTTTTATCTTATTAGCTGCATGGTTTATCTTTTTATTCTTAAAACTTACATGAAAATAAAATCGGTGTTAAATATGCATACTTACTCCATCTACCTGATCGGGATATATGACTCACTGCGGCTATGACCGGTCGACAGGGAATGATTACTCCTCCTAGGCACCTGATCCCACCCCTGATATGTCCAGGGTACGTGTTTGCCCATCTCTATTGATTTGTATTTGTTATAGGAATTACGAGATTGAATACTGTTAGTTATCTTCACCTTTACACTTTTAGTGATATACTTATTTCAATTATGACGTCACACTGACGTCACACTGTTTCGCGGATTTTATCTCATCAAAGATTTTCATAACCTACCTTGACGTCCTCTCGAAACCTTTCAAGTGGAGATGAAAAATAGATTTAGATAAAATGGCAGTGATATTACATATGATCGTAATATTAGCAATAAATCGATAATATTTTAAATATTTTAAATAGCGTAATCTCAAATGAAAATACATATATTGCGAGTAAGGCTTTTAAACGTGTTTTGTCAGCCTTGACCGGGTTAATTGATTAAATATATATTGTTTAATGTCCCCCTCGAAAATCTCTCACTCATATGGAGACTTAATCGGAACATTATTTCTATATCTTTTTGGGTATTTACAGGAAAAGACACGTCTTCGTGGTTTATAGGGATGTTTTGAATGAAATGTGACACGTGAGCGTGCAAATGCTTACACTTTGCAATACACAAGGGGGATATAAAACAAACGGTACCGATTTTGATGAGCATTTCGACACATAATGTCTCTTCAGTGATGTTCAAGTGAAAAACATTGGAAATCCGAAATAAGAACAAACACTGAAGAGCCAAATGAACCAAAAATACCAAATGCAGGAGCCAAATCCGGCAAAGGATCAGAGCTGTGCATGAGGGAGACAATCCTTAATTATGAAATGAATTTCTTAATTTTATCACAGCAATTATTTACATGTAATTTATGCTAGTACTGTAGTACTTAAGGCTGGTGAATACCCTCGGGGACTAAAAGTCCAACAGCAGAGGCACCGACCCAGTGGTTGTAATATGTAACATAAACAAGTGTGAGACCTTTCAGTTAAAAAATATATGACGGTGTAATAAGATACAGATTAAATACAGTTTGGTTACGGGATCATGAAGGTGGCTTATTTCCTGAGTTTTATTTACAAAGGTTGTGCCCTGGGGAGGTCCTTTAGTATCGTATACCTAGAGTCCACTATATGAGACAGTCCCAAGAAAAAGTAGAAGAAAAACTCCAGCCCCATATATAAAAGGTGTGGCACGATAAAGATTCTTCCGCCGAGCTAGATCTAAATTTCGCAACCTCTCACCGGCAAATTTTCTTCTCACAACACTTTTAGCATATCGCAAATTTATGTTCGTTATAGCACCCTTTATTGGCATGCAATATTCTTCCCAGTGACAGATTGTAACTAAGAAGTCATCTTTACGTCAAATGTGGTGCCGAGCATAGGCCTAAATTTTGGTATTATTAAATTCAGAACTGACGTTTCTCTATTTTAAAATTATTACAAATCATTGGCAACGTATTTTCAGAGAAGATGTGGATACCATCAATTGTAATAACTACCTGGGTGACTGGGGTAACTTACAACAAACATCGGAAATGACGACATAAAACAACCTGCAACAAACATCGGAAATGACGACATAAAACAGCCTGCAACAAACATCGGAAATGACGTGTTGCTTTAGAAACGACGACATAATGTAGAATGCGTCATTTGTCCGAAAAAAGAAAAATAGAGAGAAAATAAAAGCGGGTGCTGAATTGATATCAGTGATAGATATTCTATGATTTTTCCAATAATATTTCAATATTGAAGAACAAATGTTTGAAATATCTTATTTTATTTGACTTTGCCTGTGTGTTAGTGACCACTTGCGGCATTGAATATAATAATACATTATGATAATATGCCATAAATATTTTCTGATCAAGAAAATCCAAGCAGATCAAACGCAGCTGTTCATCTTTGGTAGTGCAGTTGTATGGATGATTTCCATCATTCTGAAAAGAATACAAGGAAAATCGACAAAAATATAGTAAAGCCTGAACCTTATTTCATGAAGGATGTTGATCAGAAAATTGCAAGAATAAAAAGCGTCATGCAGTTTATGCTGTTCTAGTTTTCACGTCAAAAATAAATTAGCGCAATCAATATTCACTCGCTGTTCAAATTGTAAATCATTTGACGTCATTTTCAAAAAAAAAAAAAAAAAGAGAATAGAATGTAGAACTGTTCATGATAAAAACTATTTTTCTGGGACAAGTGTTCACATCATAATGACTGTTGCTTCACGATGATCTCCATACCAGTATCCGACTACAATTCATATTGTGAATGACACTTCTGGATTTGTGTCAAAAAGGTTTTACATAATATAATAGACTAATAAGATTTATCGGATTATGAAAACAGTCATTCATACACGTGATTTCCTGTATACCATTACCGGAATCTGATGGGAAATCGGTTGATAATCACATGGAGTCACTGTGTCATTCAGTAGAATGAAAGTTCACTGAAACGTCTGAACAAGTGACTATATGACAGATTTCACCTTTTACTCGCCGTTCACGTTACTGAATGGCACTGTTTCATCCTGCCAATGAAATTTAATTTACCAAATCATAACTACGGGAAAATACGGAAGAATAATGATGAAATTTATTGTCACACTTTCTTGTAAAATTATTTTACCCGATTGACTGAGAATCTTATAGAAGTCAACACTTCACTACATATTTAGGACAATGAACCAGGCCACTATTTCGGTTTACTGCAGTTAACAACAAGCAATGCATACAATTGCTGAAAGTGACAATATTGACCTTTTGTTTAAAAAAAAATCGTTGAGCCTTCATTGAGTATTTTTTTTTTCAGATGAAAAGGTCATCCTCAAATACAGGCAGTCTGCAGTCTAAAAATAATTATACCCCCTCCCCCTGCAACAATGTTGCAGTGGTATAATGGAATCACGTTGAATCTGTCTGTAGACGCATTGGTTTCCGGGTTGTAAAGTGATATCCTTTTCACCTAGAGTCAACGTACTATATATATATATATATATATATATATATATATATATATATATATATATATTTATACTCCCCATAGGACGAAGATGACTCCTATTGATTTTGGGGTCGAAAGATCAAAGGTGAAGTGTACTGGACAATGAAATAGCAAAGCAGCTTCTGGCCTGATACGTGTTATCCTTTTCACCTTAAGTCACCATATCACACATATGGACTGCCCGTGGGAGGAAATAAACCCTACCGATTTTGGGGTTAAAAGGTCAACACCATTTGGGTTTGAGGTGACCGGGTTATTCTTAGTTACCAGTCTTCATGCTATTATTGTTATGCAATTGTCTAGTAGTAATAAACTTAACAATGTTTGCTTCTTCCCTCTTGATTTCGTCACGCATGTACGATTATATGATTGATTATATATTGCTCGAGAATTTGTCACTCATATGGAGACGTCACCATTGCCGGTGAAGGGCTGCAAAATTTAGGCCTATGCTCGGCGGTTATGGCCTTTGAGCAGGGAGGGATATTTAACGTGCCACACCTTCTGTGACACGGGACCTCGGTTTATGCGGTCTCATCCAAAGGACCGCCCCATTTAGTCGCCTCTTACAACAAGCAAGGGGTGCTGAGGATCTATTCTATCTACGCATGTACGAGTAATAGTAACTATTGACTGGTAAATAACTGTGATTGTTTCATGACACTGCACATGAACGATAGCACAATTCATCTTTAAATCTTTATGATACCAACGGGTTTTATCAATAGCATGATGGTAAAAAAAGTGCACTGATTTATATCTGCTTAAACTTCTCAGAGGAAAATCAAAATACACAAAATGATATAAACTCTTACTATCTTCTTTTTCTCTTTCGTCTTTTTTTCGATGATCTGCTCTGTGGAAGTATATATATATATATATATATATATATATATATATATATAGATATGAGTGATGAATTAAAGACAAAAAGACAATACAATTTGGCATCATAGACAGTTGCTTTTTGAACAAAAATGGTAAAAAGAAATATTCAGTGATATCTAGTAATCACCCATCCAAAATATTATTTTGTTAAACACCACTCTGACTCCATGCAGAAATACCCTAAAGTTGATAATGATGCTAGAATTTCTCTTTGACAATATCTTCGTCGTCTTTGGTAATCAAGTCATCGAACAGTCTGTTGGGATTCCCACAGACACAAATTTTGCTCCTTTGATAGTTGATCTGTTTTTTATACTCGTATTACGTAGAAAACATATCTTGCTGAGGCCTTCAATCCGACATTTAGATATATCTACGACGTATTACTAATTAACAATAATTATTTTCCATTCATATGTGGATTCGATATATCCCAGTGAACTTGAAATAAAAGACACTACAGAGTCTTCCATATTTGGTTCGTACTTCGATATCTTATTACAAATAGATTCTGCCGGTAAACTGGAAACTCAATTTTCTGACACACGGGGTGATTTCAATTTCTCCATCGCCAGGTACCCTTATCTATGTATCAATATTCCAATATTAACTACGTTTGGTATTTATATATCTTAACTGATTCAATACGCAAGAACTTGTTCTGCATATGATCAGTTTTGAAATTAAGGCAAGCTACAGACAAACAAGTTAATGTTTCAGGGGTTTCTACAGTCTCATCGTTGTTATAGTGATCTAGTTTGCCAGTACAACCTTCCATTGGGTTTCTTGTTTCTTGGCACACTGACTGCGGATTACTCCGTTTACCTGACGAAGATACAGGGCTCACGGCGGGTGTGATCGGTCGACAGGGAATGCTTACTCCTCTTGGGCACCTGATCCCACCTTTGATGTGTCTGGGTGTCCGTCTTTGCGCATTTCTCTTATTTGTATGATTTGTATTTTCTGTAGAAATTGCGAGATTGAGTTTTCTTCGTTACCTTAGTCATTTCTATAGCTATTACGAGATTGAGGATACAGCGGGGTTAATGTGTCCCAAGCAAAATGTACCCCAGTCCTTTCAGATCTTTCAAGTTTGTTCTTATTTCGGATTTCTAACATTTCTTACTTGAGCATCACTGAAGAGACATTATTTGTCGAAAATGCATCTTGTGCCTCAAAATTGGTACCGTTTTTGTTTCATATTACATTACTTAATCTGAGGACTACACTATTAAGTTATAATAGTTAATCTGTCAATAGTTAATATATTAAATTATATTGATTAGTAAAAAGCCTAAGATAACTAACAGTGAAGGACTACAGTATAAAGTTATATTAATATGCTCTAATTAGAAGGATGTAACTATGTAACAAATGGCTGATATTATGCTGTAGTGAAGATAGAGATGAAATGGTCATATCAAGATTAATTGATTGTATATTGTTTAATAATAATAATAATATAATAATAATAATAATATAATAATAATAAATTTATTTTGTAAAGCGTAAAGTCCATACTGCTCTAAACGCTATTTAAACAACAATGAAATAAGTGAAATGAGGTATATAAAAACACATCGTAGTAGGTCCCAGATTAGTTGTAGCATGTGAACAGATGAGTCTTTAATTTAGATTTGAAGGTACAGAGACTGGTGGCAGTTCTGATATCATACGGAAAGTTTAGGGCCAGCAACACTAAAGGCTCGAGTTTGAATCACCGTTGAGGTGGTAAATGGCACTCGTAGTAGGCTCTGGTCACTGGACCGCAGTATTCTGGAGGGAGCATAAGGTGTTATGAGTTCTTGCAGATAGGATGGGGCTGTGTTGTGTACTGTTTTGTACACCAACACCAATGTCTTGAAGATGACTCTTTGCTGAACTGGAAGCCAATGGAGAGAGCGTAGTACAGGTGTAATTCTGTCATATTTGCTGGTGCCTGAGATGATTCTGGTAGCAGCATTTTGGATAGATTGAAGCCGCTGGATCTGCGTTGATGGTAAGCCGCAAAAGAGAGAGTTACAGTAGTCCAGCTTTGTTGTTATAAAAGCATGGACAACATAACGTCCCGTTCGAGAATTTTTCACACATACGGAGACGTAACCATTGTCAGTGAAGGGCTGCAAAATTTAGACCTATGCTTGGCGCTTATGGCCTTTGAACAGTGAGGAATCTTTATCGTACCACACCTGCTGTGACACGGGATCGGCTTTTGCAGTCTCATTCGAAGGACCGCCCCATTTAGTCCCCTCTTACGACATACAAGGGATACTGAGGATCTATTCTAACTACCCGGATCCCCACGGGGTGTCATATCAATTACGGATATCGCTATATAACACTCCAAAAGAACAGAATGAATAACGAATATCACTGAATAACATTCCAACAGAACAGTATTAATAACGTATATCGTTAACTAACATTCCAATGAAAAAGCCAAGATAACTAACAGTTTCCAATCTCGTAATTCCTATAGAAAATACAAATCAGAGAGACAGACCCCTGGTCATACCAGAGGTGGGATCAGGTGCCTAGGAGGAGTAAGCATCTTCTGTCGACCGGTCACACCCGCCGTGAGCCCTATATTCCGATCAGGTAAACGGAGCAACCCGTAGTCGAATCAGTGTGCCAAGGACAGCCTAACAATATTTTTTTAAACAGAAGTATATTTTTCCATTCATATTACAAACCTCGTAAGCGATAGGTTTTGGGATCATTGCTGGTACTCTGTTCTGTGTGTCTGCGAAAATATTTATCCTAAAAGATTAAGATAAATGATTTTAATTGCACATATAAATTGCAGCTAGGTGAAATGCCTTCTCATTCCGTTAAGATAAAAAACTGTAAAATTAATCCCAGAATAAAAAATAAAGAATAGATCAAAGGCGGGCGCTTGAAAGTACGAAAGGTGACATTAAGTGCCTACAAGGAGTAAGCACTTCTTGTTGACCGGTCACATCCGTCATGTTATGTTAATATGAAGGACTCACGGCGAGTGCCACCGGTCAACAAGGGGTGCTTACTCCTTCTAGGCACTTAACGTGAAAATAAAACGAGTAGTTTTGTTTGTTTGTTTGTTTTACGTCCCGTCAAGAATCTTTCTCTCATACTGAGACATCACCAGCTGTAGGTGAAGTACCACAAATTTAGACCTATGCTTAGCGCTCAGGGCCGTAGCAGTGAGGGATCTTTAATGTGTCAACGCCTACCGTGACACGGGACCTCCGTTTTTAAGGTCATATCCGAAAGACCCGTGATTCTCACTCCTAAATGCCGAGTGTTTGGCGAAGGAGCAATCACTACCTATTTTTGCTTCTTAGGTTTGACGCGTCCATGGCACGAGGGCGGATCGATTTTACGACCTCCCGGTTGCGAAGCGAACGCTCTAACCACTGATCTACCGCGAACGGTAGTTTTGTATTCACACACACACACACACACACACACACACACACACACACACACACACATATATATATATATATATATATATATATATAATTGTCAGTACATGTACACAGTTTCAGCCAGCATCACATCTTGCTAGAACCACACAAGTCGCGGACACACACAATTCTAGGGTAACACCGTTCTTGGATATACAGCTCAGGTACACATGGTTCCAGTGCACGTTGTTCCTTACATAATTAGAACTGTAGACTTATTCACCTCAGACAGCCAAGTTTCTGTATCATTAAAGAAATAACAAGCGAGAATTCATAGGAATGTTCTCGCATCAGTTGTACACGAAATCCGTACTTCTTGAGAGACGTTACTCGGGAGAATGAATGACTAAACCCAGAACTCATGTATATCAGACCAGGTAACTGAGGTACCATACAGGGTAAAAAAAATAACAACTGCAGAAGGGATCCTGGAAAGAATAGCTATAAATAAAGATTAAAATAAGTACTCAGTGAATGTAACTATACTAGATGACGGATCAGGTGCCTATCAATCCGATTGATTGATTATGTATTGCTTTCCGCCACACTCAACAATTTTTCAGTTATCTGGTGGCGTCCAGTTTTTGTTGGTGCAGGAGAGAACCCAGATACAATGTACCTGGGAAGAGACCAACGACCTTCCGCAAGTAAACTGGCAAACTTGCTCACATAACGCCACGGCCGAGAGTCGAACGCGCGCCAACAGAGGTGAGAGGCTTTGTGATTTTGAGCTCGATGCTCTAACCACTCGGCCACGGAGGAGTAAGAATCCCGTGTCGACTGGTCACACCCGCCTGAGCCCTATCTTGAACAGAAGGTTGCATTGGCAAACTAGATCGTAATAACGAAATGCTGACTTTAGACTATACTGTACAAATTCCTGTTACACTAACGTTTTCGTCATAGCCTGTCCTGATTTGAAAACAGACCATATGCAGAACAATGTCTTGCATACCGAATCAGTTGGGAGATATAAACACTATATGCAGGCGATAATGGAAAATTGCTACATAAATAACGGAAGTTGATGAGAAATTGAAATCATCCCATTTGTCATAAAGATGAGTTGTTAGTTTGCCACCATCATCATCTTCAATAAAATATCTAACTAGGAAGCAGATGTGGACGACTCTGTGGTGTCATTTATTTCAAGTTCACTTGGATATATTGAATCGACATATGAGTAAAAATGATCATTGGTAATAGACAAAACGTCGTCGATATATCTAAATGTCGCATTAAAGGCCACATATAAAAACAGGTCAGCTAACAAAGGAGTAAAATTCGTGCCAATGGGAAACATTGTCATTTAAAGTCAACATTTTGTAAATTATATTGTCTCTAGTACAATCTGTTACTAGGCGACATAAGGGAAACAGGTTTTAACAAAATGGTTGGTGTCCCTAGGATTATCTCTCGGGATATCAACATTTATCGTATGTACATTTGTCAGATAGCCAGCTTTTGGTACAGAAATGGAAATGCGTTTACACATATTGCCAGGTATTGTTGATGATTTAGATCACATGTGCTCCATATGAAAATGTTCTGTAAAAAAAATGTAAAACGTGATATATTGATCACCAGTAATTAATTTATCAGTAATCTCACCGGGCATAGTTTCTGTTCCAAAACCTTTGAAAATTTGACCCGTAAAACCTCTAATGTTGTCTACGCTGTTGAGTGTAACCTCTGTAAGTTAATTTATGTCGGGGAAACTAAGGGGTCACTCAATAAAAGAATATCAACTCACAGGTTTCAAAATAATAATGGTGGTAATCAACTTATCTACAAACCATTCTAATTCCCCAGACCTTTCCGTCTTGTCCATTAGGGCCAGGATTCTGGAAAAAATTACATCATACAAACAATCCTACTTTACGTACTCCTTTCCGTAGATAACGAGATCATTGTAGTTACTTATTTCTCATATGGATGCAACGATAATAAATTTGACTAGTCCACAAGGACATAACGTGAATGTGATGGAACTTTTTCCAAACGCAGCCATGGACATCGTTCATATAAAAGACCTAGTATACATGATGTCACACTTGACTCGCTTTTACCTTACGTCATGAGACAATTAGGTCTACATCATATTCGCACAAAGCTTTACTCTGTTCCACTGAGAGTTTTGAATACGTTATTTGAAGATGCCAGAATATAGACTGAATTATATGATTATGGATGTTGTCAACCACAGGCTCTTAAAACAACCGCTGGCTTTGAATGACATTACTTCTGAATCTAGCCGCCAGTTCGTTAAACTCAAATTTACAAACAAAGGAATTGAGGCCGTTGTAATGACAATGTTTTTTTTGTAAGAGTTACTGTTCTTTGTAAAACTGACTATGATTAATGAGAGTTATCGTTCTTGTATTTGGCGAAGCAGTTATGTTTAATTCTCAGCCGTTGAGGTACATGCTGTGGCCTACTACAGTGTAAGTACTTATTGTATTTTCTTATTCAAGATCATTTATGATGTCATTGTGTAAATACGTTCATATGTTGCTTTAAATTGTTTAACACACACTCTCTGAAAATTGAGATGTAACACCCAGTTATGCTTAGAGAGCACGTGGTAGCTGTACCATAAATTTAATGACTTTCAGGCAAAATGCATTTGATTGAATATATTGCTTTTATATTTTAGTGTGTATTTTATTGACTATTGATGATGCGTTTAGACAAATTTATTGAAAGGTTGTAATATAACCACCTCCGGTCAATGAGATAAAAAAGTATGGAACGCAGTTAATGCCATAAGTAACGTAAGTGTATTGTATTCATTGTTTATTGTGCAATTGTGCATGTTACTACGAACATTTTCTTGTGATTTTGTTTTGTACAGCTTCTTACTATTTAATATAAAAGTTATACTTCTGTCTCCAGGACAGAACAGCCGTCAACATAAGCAAAAGTTCAGTCTTGTATTCCAGAGTATTTCAAGTTGACCTTGTATTTCCCACTATTGCATCCAAACCTGTTAACTACAAACAAATTTTGTAGTGCCTAGCTATAGACTTATAGTTATAGTCTTATACTCAATCCACCTACGTGTTCTTGTTCTTTGACTTTCTTTAACTGTAGTCCAGCTGGACATGTCATTACTGGTAATGTTAATATAGTTAAAAATGAAGATCTAAAATCACTTATTTTAAAAGGTCCTAAACTCAGAGAACCTCGGTCTTTCCATTGGCGACAGAACTTCATCACTATTATGAATTCTGTCGATGATTACGTCAGACGATGGTCTAAGTCAGAGAAAGACCTTGATACGTTGACAGAATGGATAAAAAGTATAAGAGAAATATTAAAATCCCGTATCGGACATGTCAAAACAAAACTGCGTACCATCTATCCTTCTGTGTTTAGTAAATCAGAAGTGATAAAAGAGTTAGATAGATTATATGAGGAATATGGTTTGGTTCCAGCTGACAAAGCTGGCAACAGCATTGTATTTGTTTGCAAGGTTCATTATTACAACTGCATTTCAAACGAACTTGACTTTTAGTAATCGCGCTTATATTCCAACTATCTTTTGAAAAAAATAAATTCTTCAAAATCATGCTTTAGTTTTAAATACATTTAATATCCCAGTCAATGAAGCTTCATTCACTGGGATATTAAATGTATTTAAAACTGAATATTCATATCCTAAAATTTATTTTGTTAAACACCACTCTGACTGCACGCGCAAGTACTCTGAAATTGATATTTAAAAGATGTTAGAGTTCCTCATTGACAATAGTAGTAATTGGTAATCAAGTCTTCCAACAGTAATAATAATAATAATAATAATAATAACCTTTATTTACCCAGGATAACAATTAGCATACAACTAGTTTTCATTGTGGTCCTGCGTTAAAACATATATACAAACATAGAATTAGTATTAGTTTTAATATATACATGTTCATACACGTAGACATGATTATATAAATAAGAAATAAAAGAAACATTGCAGAGAAAATCATGCTACAATAGTGCAGTCGGTTGGAATTCCCATGGGCACAAATTGTACTCCATTGTTAGCTGACCCATTTTTATATTCTTATGAATAAGAATTTATTCAAAAGCTTCTACATGAAAATAAAATAAAACATCTCTTGCTGTGGCCTTCAATTCGACATTTATATATATGGATGATCTTTTGTCTATTAACAATGATCATTTTCATTCATATGTCGATTCGATATATCCCCGTGAACTTGAAATGAAAGACACCATAGTGTCTTCCACTTCTGTTTCGTACTTAGATATTTTGCTGACAAAAGATGCCGACGGTAAACTAACAACGTTATGACAAACGGGATTATTCCAGTTTCTCTATCGTCAACGTCCCTTACTTATGTGGCAATATTCCATCATCACCTGCATGTGGTGTTTATATCTCCTACATGATTCGATACGCAAGAACTTTTTCTGATGTGATCAGCTTTTAAATCGAGGCAGGCTACTGGCAAAGAAGTTGATTACAAAGGTGTGTGTACAGTGTCGTTAAAGTCAACATTTCGCAAATTGTTTGGTTGTTGTAACTATCTAGTTTGCCAGTACAACTTACCATTAAGTCAAATGCTGTCTTATGTGTTTCATAACAATTGTTAGGCCGTTCTTGACACACTGACTCTGACTACGGATTGCTCCGTTTACCTGACGGGAATGTAGAACTCACGGCAGGTGTGACCGGTCTACAGGAGATGCTTACTCTACTTAGGCACCTGATCCCACCTCTGGTATGTCCAGGGGTCCGTGTTTACCCATCTCTCTGATTTATATTTTCTATAGGAATTTCGAGATTGAATACTGTTAGTTATCTTGACCTTTTCGTTATGAAATTCCCAATGAGATTGAAACTGATTTCTTGTAGTATTTTAATTGCTAATCATTGTGCAAAGAAACTGCTCACATTTCTGAGATATTCGGTGCGATTTCTTTTTTTTCAAATAGGACTTGAACTGTCCCCAGAATATTTTGTTTTGAAAATCCGTCCAAAACGAATAACGGTACACATAGTCTTAAGTCACGTATTCGTAACAGTGCATTAATTCATATTCACTGCTCCATGTTTTTCAGTTTAAAATGGTTACATAATCAAATACATCATTTTGTAAAAAAGAAATCTTTTGTCTCTTTTTCTGTATTTATCACAATGTATCTGTATGCGCTGAGAAAGTCCGAAATGCAGAATTAAAAAAAATCGAGGCTAAATAGTTCGTTCCCATCGTGACTCAAATTAATCTTTTCAAGGCCCAAACCGTTTGTTCTCGCAGATGAACTCCCTTAAATAACCGCTTCATTCTAGACAACAACTGCTCCGTCCCTCCAATAACTGTTTCAACCTAAACGTTCAATATTCGTTCCCCAATCAAAACCGTTCATTTCTAATCGTTTCGTTCGTCGTGTCATTGCATTACGTGAAAACGCTTGTAAATTAATTTTGTTTCTAAATTTACATACTGATTCATCCGTTTTCCTAATGGAGCTAGCGGGCTTATCGTGGGCGTGACCTGTCAACTGGGAGTGTCTAGTAGTCCGCGATTGGTTTACTCTTAATTCTTTATTTGTTAGAGGAACCACCGTAAAATATACTACGATTGGAGGTGAATTTATTTCAGCATCTTTGGCGTCAGAGGTCACCCACTAAATAAAGTGAATAGATATACATAATTCATAGTAAATGTGCATTGCAAGCGGAGTGAGCTCTAAACCAAACACACACAGCTCAATCTCTACCAAAAATAGTTACATACTAATCACGTAATAATTTATACTTGTAAAGTGTCTTTGATACTTACGGCAACATTGGGTCAGGTTCTGACGTAATCTCAAAGTATATCCCCATGTCTGGAGGTAGATATCTGAAATCTTTAAATGACACAAAGGAAAGGTTTAATTGAATGTGTAAGAAGTACGTTACAATAAGTGAAGCTAGCATCTCAATCAGCGAGTCGTAACGATGTAAACCACAAATGTAAACTTATGAGTAGAGCTCAAGGCTTGTTGCAATCTCTTTCAATATCAACAAGATATTAATCCAAATTAACATACCGAAAAACCAACATTCCAATATAGAAATCTAACGATCGAAGAGAGTGAAGCACTAACATGACAAAGAACAATAGTGAATCTCAGGATTCCTGTATAAAATACATAATTACGAGACGGTAAAGATAACGAACAGTGATTAATATCATAACTCGTATAACGAACATAAAATAGAGAGTTGGGCAAACACGGACCTCTGGACATACCAGAGGTGGAATCAGGTGTCTAGGAGGAGTAAGCATCCCATATCGACCGATCACACCTGCCATGAGCCCTATATCTTGATCAGGTATACGAAGTAATCCGTAGTCTGAATCAAGAATGGTCTATCATTTGATATAATACAAGTCAGACAGCATTTGACCTCATAACAGGATGTATTGGCAAATTAGATCGTGATAACGACTATAGAATTTGCGACATGCTGACTTTAATCTAAACAGTTGAAACCCCGGTAGCATCAAATAATTACAAGTAAGGAAAATATATCAGAGGATCTGATGCCTAGAACAAGTAAGCATGACTCGTCATCAGCCCAAAACCTTCATCAGAGAAACCGTAGTCAAAATCTGTGTGTAAAGAACAACCTAAATATTGGTATGTAACATATATGATGTTCAGCCTATTTTACACACTGTATTTGCGAAATACTGACTTGATACTACATCTTAATCATTAGCAATTTACCGCGACTTACAACTCAAACATATCAACACATTGTAACAATCTAGTTTGCCAGTACAACCTTTCATTACACCAAATGCTGTCTGACGTGTTTCATACCAATTGTTAGGTCCTTCTTGACACACTAATTCTGACTGCAGATTGCTCCGTTTCCCTGGTCGGGAGGTAGGGCTCAGGGCGGGTATAACCGGTCGACAGGGAATGTTTACTCCTTCTAGGCACCTGGTCCCACCTCTGATATGTTCGGCGATCCATGCATGTCCATCTCTCTGATTTGTATTTTATAGGAATTCCGATTTTAAGTTTTACCATTGCCTTTTAATGAACAATCACGGTAAACTAATAAACATACACGAACACAAAAATTAATTGATAAATACAAGAAATTACAAAGCCAATGCAAAAATCAACAAACCAATATTATACCAATAATCGGTCATTTGCCCACTATAGCTGCATGATTATATATACCTTTAGGCAAATCCACTTGAATGGATGAACTGTAATTCTTCGTCAGAGAGGTTTCTACCAACACTCTGTATGACACACTCCGTAGACAGTAGCAACATACATTCATTATTGAGATAGATTGCTTCTTTGGAGTAAGACGCAGCAAGGGGATGTAAGGACCTCCAAATAAAACTCTTCTTTCCAGCACTAAATACTTGACAGGAAGACAAGATTGGATGATTACATCCAGAATAATCAGAACGTCCATGTCCCCTGCGAAACATGTAGCTTTGATGCTTTTGACGCTTGGCACTGAAATATGAGTTGATATGATTGATTGATTGTTTTGTTGTTTTACGCCACATTCAACAATTTTTCAGTTATCTGGTGGCGTCCAGTTTTTGTAGGTGAAGGAGAGAACTCAAATACAAAGATACTATATACCCTGGAAGAGACCACCGACCTTCCGAAAGTAAACTGGCAAATTTGTGCACATATATCGGCTCGAGCGAGAATCAAACCCGCCCCAACTAGAGGTGAGAGGCCTTGATATTTTGAGCGTTTTGAATCCTATATTAAATTGAAACCAATTTATAATCTTGATTATCCGATACTATTCTGCAAAAAATATGGTTAAATGTAAAGAAATTATTAACTTACCCATGCCAATATAAACAATGATTATACTGATCAGAATGACTACAAATAGCGTCATCCATATCTCTCTTCCCAAATTTTCTTCCGCTGTATATAACATTCTGAAATTAATAGAGCAGTGATACAGAAATCTAAAGCGAATCAGTTATTGAGATAATAAGTTCCTACACATATCAGCAGAACCAGACAGAAAGTCATGGTTGATTGATTGTTTGTTGTTTTCCGCCAACAATGTTTCAGTTATCTGGTGGCGTCCAGTTGTCATTGGAGGAAAGAACCCAGATACAATTTACCCGGGAAGAGATCATTGACCTTCCTAAATTAAACTGACAAACTTTCTCACATAGATCGAGAATCAAACCCGCATCGACTAGAGGTGAGAGACCTTTGTAATTTTTAGCGCTATGCTCTAACCACTCGGCCAAGGAGGCCCCGACAGGAAGACATATGTTCATATTTATTGATCTCTCAGCCAAAGCATTATTTTGTCAAACACCACTCTGACTATGCACATATACTCTGAAGTTGATATTAAAAAAAACCCCGCTAGATTTCGTCATTGACAATATCTTCGTAGTCTTTAGTGATCGGATCTTCCAACAGTCTGTTGGGATTCCCATGACCACGAATTGTGCTCCTTAGTTAGCTGGCCTGTTTTTTATATTCTTATGAAACAAAATGCATTCAAAAGGTTTTACATGTGAAGATAAAATATCGTGCTGTGCCTCCACTTCGATATCTAGATATCGTTTTATCTATTAACAATGATCATTTTCATTCATATGTCGATTTGATATATTCCAGTGAATTTGAAATAAAAAAGGCACTCAGTAGAGCGTTCTACATCTGCTTCTTAGTTGGATATTTCATTGAAAATAGATGCTAACACCAAACTGGCAGTCGGAACGATTTCGCTTTCACCTTTACATCCCTAAACTGATTCGATGCATAAGAACTTGTTCTGCACTAAAAGGCTAAGGTAACGAACAGTAGTCTTTAAATCCAGGCAGTTTTTAGTTTTTAAATCCTGACAAGAAGTTGATGTTAATGGTATTTCTACAGTCAAAAGTCAACATCTCGTAAATTCTATGATCGTTATAACCGTGTACTTTACCGAAATATTGTCTGACGTGTTTTGTACCAATTATTAGGCCGTTCCTGACACACTGATTCTGACTACGGATTACTCCGTTTACCTAATCAAGATATAAGGCTCTCAGCGGGTTTAACGGGTCGACAGGAGATGCTTACTCCTCCTTGTCACTTAGTATGCCCACCTCTAGTATGTCCTATGCTCGGCGCTCAGGCCATAACTGTTGTGACACGGGACTTCGTTTTTTGTTTGTTTGTTTGTTGTGGTTTTTTTTGCGGTCACCTCCGAAGCATCGTCCTATTTAGTCGCCCCTTACGACAAACAAGGGGTACAGGGGACCTATTCTAATCAAAGGATACATTGATTGATTGATTGATTATTTATTGCTTTCAGCCACACTCAACAATTTTTCAGTTATCTGGTGGCGTCCAGTTTTTTTTTTTATCACGGGATACAAAATAAAAAAGAAGACTATATATATATATATATATATATATATATATATATATATATATATACTGGACAAAAAAAGTTAAGGATCATGATTTAAGAATTATTGTATTCATAACAAAACCAAATAAATTATGTAAAATATATACTTAAAATGTTCAACGACAATCGAACAATACATTTTAAACCTGTTTTTACAAATCCATCAATACGTTAAGCAGCCAGAGCAACATTGTCAGTTAAACCCCCCCCCCCCCAAACAGTTTGAAAATCGGTATGAGCAACAATAACAAATTTCATTACAAATGATTGAATCTTTATAAAGACAATATCAATAGGGTGTATGTCCACCCTGAGCCTGTATAACGGCACGACAACGCCTCTGCATATTTCTGATGAGCCTGCGGAACGCAATTTGTGGCAACTTTGCCCATTCCTGCTGTAAAGCTAACGTAAGATCCTGGCGGTTTGTCGGAAGTACAGGGCGTCTGGAAACAGCTTGCTGCAACATGTCCCAGGCATGTTCTATTGGATTTAAACCCGGAGAACAACTCGGCCAACCCATACGTTCAATTGTCTCTGCAGCAAGGTAGTCTGTCACTATATGTGCTCTGTGGGGACGAGCATTATCATCCATTAACACAAAGTCGTTGCCTATAGCTCCCGCGTAAGGTCTCACATTTGGATGCAGTATCTCGTCCCTGTAAATTGCACCGGTAAGATTGCCATTAATCACGTGCAAGGCCTTACATCCACCAATACTGATTCCGGTCCAAATCATCACAGAGCCACCTCTAAAACGATCATGCTCTGCTACACAGCAATCAGCGTACCGCTCTCCACGCATGCGCCATACACGCCTACGACCGTCATGAAAGTCCACGCAGAACCGTGACTCGTCTGTGAAAAGAACAGGCGTCCAATGATGTGCTTTTGAGCCCAATTGAGTCGTGCTACACGATGTCTTCTCCTCAAAATGGAACGAACAGCAGGTCGATGAGCCCAAAGGTTAGCAGCATGAAATCTCTGTCTGAGAGTTTGTGGTGTTATGCACACCCCACTTGCTGCATGAAAGTCAGTATTGAGTTGGACAGCACTCTGAAACCTGCGTCTACGAGCCATAAGTGACATATAGCGATCCTGGCGAACGCTTGTGGACCTTGGACGACCTGATCTCGGTCTCTCAGAAACATTACCTGTCTGCCTAAAACGATTCCACAACCTTAAAATCACACTTTGGGACACATTAAAATGTCTAGAGACAGTTCTCTGGACTTGGACAGCTTGAAGCATACCTACTGCCTGACCAGCTTCCAGAGCAGTTAAATGGCGCCTCGTGGCTTTTAATGTCAATAATTGTTCACCTAAGAGTCGATTAGAGCAATAAATACCCACAATAAAATGAAAATCACGATTTTTGAATTTCAATATATACGTTGACACACTTTGATTTGTGTTTGCTTGTGTTTGGGCGAACAAATCGTGCACTTCTGGCGTCAATATGAAACCAGGTAATTCTGTTGTGTTAGGGACACATTGGAGAAACTATACATGTTAAAATTTGTCAAAATAATTATTTGGTTAATAAAAATTTTTGAGGTCAAAATTATGATCCTTAACTTTTTTTGTCCAGTATATATATATATATACACACAACCTGAACATTAGAGATACCGGTCGTAAATATATATACATGTTAAGGGGACATGCAGATTAAGGGGACACCAAACCGGGTGCCTCAATGTTCATGCTTGATTTGTATGGCAAAACACTCATAACTACAAGTGAGTTGTTAAATGCTTAATTTTTAAAGACATATCCTGACTTTGCCATGTTAAATTAATTTGTTTTTATGCATTTTAAAGATTTAAAAGGTGCCACAATTATTGACCACATATATGTCAGAATACATAAACATACGCATTTAGGGTACCACGGAAATTCGACGATTTCTCCCAATTTTGCCGTGTATGTAGTTATAAATTTTGAATCAGAAGCAACATTGGCCTTTTTGAAAGGTTTTTCATATATTTATTACGCAATATGGAAACAGGTAAAATATCGAATTTTTTCCTCATCGTGAAGAATTCAATTTTGTCCACGGACTATATCATCCGGGTACTTCGTACATAATCCGGGGATTTCAAAAGAAAATGGCATCAATTTTCAGTGTCAGGACAAGGGTCAATGGTCACAAGGTAAGTAAACGTTGGTTTATTCATTGCTTTGTGTATATTTCTAGGGGAAACTAGCATAGACAACAATAACCCTTTGAATAGGCTAGCCAACGACTATTATATAATTTACTTTTCACATGCAACTGGTGCTACATGTAGGCCTACATGTACCCTCAACACACCCTCTTACAAGTTGCATACAGTATACCATCTATATAATGACATTTTAATTAATGTTTGTGTGTGAGTTTTTTTTTATTTGCATTGTTAAAAATTACAATCTATAATATCTATTTATAACTCGGGGGGGGGGGGGGGTGTCCAGAGTTAAAAGAGTACGCTGGATCCGCTAGGCCCAGTGGGCCGTCGAGTGTACTGATTCAAATAATCGTTATCGTAAATTCGGTCGCAGAGTATATTGTTGGCTTGTTTAGTTTTTTTTTTTTATAATGTTGGATAGGTGAAGCATTCAGATATATAAAGTGTGTCTTTTGCTGTCTTATGTGAAAAATGTGTTTATTTGGAAGGAGTATTGCGTTTTTGTTTGTTTGTTTTTTTATACCAATTAATTAAATAGCAAATATTAGGATACATATATATATACAAGGGTATTGGTATCCTGGCACAGGGGCTGACAAATCTCATTGCCCAACACCCTGGGCAAGTGTTTTTTCCAATCGGGCAAGTAAAAACTCGGTAGGGACTTGCCCGTGGGCAAGTGACTTTTTAAACACAAGTTTCGCTTATATGTACTGAAAATGGAAGTATCATACTTTGCCATATATAATGCATACTTGTTTTCTAGAAAATTTCTTTGCGATCTGGGGTGCGATTATACACCACAATAGGAGTTTGACAATTTTTTCTTTCAGGTGCAGAACGGGCAATTATAATATAACAGTAACTAGATCCAAAGAGTCAGATCACGTTCAGTTGTCAGGTGCGGATCATCAGATTAAATGAGACGCGAAGCGTCAAGTTTGATCTGATGATCCGCGCCTGGCAATGAGACATGATCCGGCTCTTTGGATCAAGTTTCTGTTATGACGATAAATTTATTATATGCGCTTTTATCAAAAAAGTAAAATTGTCACAAAACTCTGTTTTTTTAATTAATTGTACAAAGTTTACTTATTGAACAAAGCCATTTCTAAACGAACTCTTTTAAAATGTGCAAAAAAGCAAACGTTATTTATTGTGTACTTCGTCATCAGTTTCAAAGAGTGGTGATATGGATACGGAAAACAACAGTGTGGTGATCCGAAAAATCGGATCACACTCTGTAAAATAAACAGTATCGAGAAAGAAAAATTGATGGGTATATGATAAAATATTATATTGTATCGTACAATCTGATATTTTATTGTTACAGTATATTATGATAAATATTGTAACATATGATACAATATGAAATTGTACATATAACAATACATTCATATCTTATGATACTATGTGTCACAGCATTCAATAGGCTATTTCACTATCATTAACTATGTTATTCATATAATATGAAAAAGTTTCATAAAGGTGATGCCTTGCCTTGGTGAGCTCTGTAATCTTTGATTACCTATATTTATTCATTTAAAGAGCAAGACCACAAACCAGTTTGAATTTCACTTGTACTTTGTCTATAAAATCATTGATAATGCATCAAAAATTTCAATAAAAAATGATCCAAGCTCCTAACAAAAATCAGGATGTGTCACTTTCTTCTTTCTCATTTGAAAACTATTAAAAACATGGTAGATTTTTTATAATTCATTGTAATTTTAGGAAGGGATATGTCTAAAAAAGTTTACAAAAATGTGGAAGAAGAAGCCAGTGAAGGTATTTACATTATATTGTTACATTATATTACATTATATTACTGTTCATTTTATATTGATTATTAGGGCCCTGCTCAGCAGATGCCCTATAGTGATCAGTCTGTCCATTCAAGATCACTTGTCCAGAACAAATTTTCTTTCTCCTTGGCCCAGTCTGGCTCACCCACAAAGTACCTTTGGGTAAAGGTGTGCAGTGACCTTGAACCAAGTTTCTAGGTCTAAGGTTAAGATCATAGCAGAATTATAAAAAAAATATCCCTGTCTGGATTATATATTCTTTCCTCTCGGTCCAATCTGGCTCATACTTTACCAACAGAGTGCCTTTGGTCAAAGGGTGTGAAGTGACCTTGAACAAAGTTTGTAGGTCAAGGTCATATTACACTACCTTCAAAACATATGTCCAGATCATATATTCTCTCCTCTTAGAGATATCTGGTGCATACCTCACATAAACAGAGCTTTTAGGTTTGCATTGACCTTGAACCGTATTTCTAGGTCAGATGTGAAGGTCATAGCTGATATCTTTGAAATTCAGTTTTGGACCATAAATTCTTTCCCATCGTCTTAATCTTGCTCAGATTGAACCAAACAAATGCCTAGGGGGTTAGCAATGAGTTTGAATTAAAGTTCTATACCAACTGGAAAATTCCTAAGTCATAGGTTAAGTGTGTGAAATGCTTTTTATCCTAATGTGCATTATTTAAGCGGGGCCCTTTGAGATGGACACCATCTCAATGATTTCTAATTATTATGATAAAAAAAAAATTATGGAAATTTCATTTTAAGAAATGTTCAATATTGTGTTAATAGTGTTTAATTCAAATTTTAGAAAAAATCCATACTTAGTAATACTTTACAAATAGTTATCAGCTTTCTTTAACTAAAATCTAATGTTTTCATACTAGACTTTAAAACACTGCAATTCTTTTTACTTACCAGTAGTGGATGATATGGAAGATTTAAATGGAATAGACTGGCCCCCAGAAATTGATATGGGTGGTAAGTTGAGACCAAAATTTAAGGTGCAGTTTACATCCAGTAAACCCCAAAAATGAATGACAAATACAGTATGGTATGGTAAAGGGCTTTTACTTTGTTCAAATAAAGAGCCAGGCTCCTTTTTATTTATTTATAAAAAGTATAATAGAAAAAAATCTTTATTCTTTAGTTATGTGTAACATACACCAACTCAAGTGTACCTGCAATGTTTCATGAAAATCTATCCTCTGGTTATTTTTGGGCCGTCAGGAAATATACATCCATTAACTTTACTGATATACTGTTATCATATTATATTTGGTGTGTTCTACATTATGCTGAAATAGTTTTTCAACAAGTTGGGTGGATTTGAATTAGCTGAATATCCATATTTTTATAGATATGCATAGCATTTAGCGATGTACTTGATGCAGCTAGCGGCATTAAGCCAAAAACACTTAATAGAATACATAGCCAAATATAATACGTTTACAAAATAAAAAATTGCAGTTTTTGCACTTTTGAAGCAGATTATTAAGATACTACAATAGTAATTTTCCCTCATATTGTAATATGTGATTAGTAATACATGTATGATTTTCTGCCTAATAAAGTTAGGAAACACTAAATTATAAGGTCTGGAATTTTAAAGGGGTCATCTTAAACTATCTAAATGTACCAAATTTTGCTCTTTATGTGAGGTATTACAAAAGTGGATTGGTACAAAGATTTTATTTTTAAAAAATCAACAACCCAAATGGTAGCATTAAATTTCCAAGGCATATACATTTTACTTTTTAGGTTATCTGAGTCACTCAGATGACCTTTTGCAATTGTTCTTCATCTGTCAACATTCTTTTTATATTTTTTTTTGGAGGGGGGGAAGGGGGTGACAAATATAGCCACAAGTCACTCGGGTAACCTATTGCCTTAAGTATATGGTACTCAGGTGACCATCAAAGCCTAGGTCTGTTGGCCTCTTGTTCATTTTTGTCAATTCTTATGACCTACTCCAACAGATCTTCAGTTAATTAAAATGCCATAAATGAACAGTGGTGATGTTCAAATACTAAACATAGGAAAATTTGTTTAAAAAATGTATTTTTTTAAAAATCAAAAATTGTTTTTATTGATAATTTATGTATTGTATTACTGTATACAGGATTATTTTCGCCCTGTATTATTTTTGCCCTTCTACAGGTCTTGAATTTGCCCATACACAGTTGTGCTTAAGAGGGATAACTTGAGACATTTGAATTCACCCAGTTTTGAATTCGCCCGCAGACAGCGAGGGTGAAAGGGGTGAAAATGAAACGAGGGTGAATGTTTCCCTGTATACAGTAATTTTCATAAATGGTATCAAAACAATTTGTATATACATGGCATGCACAAAAGCATGGCATTGCGCAACGAAAACCAAAGTAGGCCACCTTAGTTATAAATTTGTAAAGCTAAAATTACTTATTTAAAAGCAACTTGTCAGTGAGTAATATTTGATGTGAAACCATTTATTTAACTTATCATATGGGCATGCCATTAATTAATATAACTTTTTTCCTATGTAGATGGCATTCTAGAATCAAAAGAGAAGATCAACCCAAGGCCTGGTAATTTTTTATGCTATTATCAACATCAATGTATTTTGAATTCTGTTTTTGTTTAAAAAGGTGTGAAAACTAGAAGAAGGCTGCCACACTCTTTAAATATTTCTCATGTGTTTGATCCGTTAAGTGTTTTTTTTTTTTTTGAAGAATGAAAATATTAACTTTTGTCCAATGTCTGATCATTTCGTTGAAGCAGTATTATTTCATTATGATATTATGATATTCAGCAGAATTACATTCTGCAATTTAGATTGTCAGAAATAACCTTTGCAAATTTAAATTCTGTATTCAACAGTGAAGTGGTCAAAGGAAGATACGACAGATTTGAAATCTCATTTTCGAAAATACGTATTTACCCAGAAAGACAAAAACACAGGAAATCTACCATGTAAGCTACTATTTGCTCTTATGAACTGTAAATTTAAGGTGATCACCTGAACTGTAAATTCAAGTGAGCCTTGTTGATTACATGTAGTTGTGGCTGTTGTCCTATTGTCTGTAGACTTTTCTTTTTTTAAAACCTTTAACCTTTCTCAAAATCCAAGGTCCCAATACCACAAACTGAGAATAGACTTAAGGACAACAGACCTAATTCATTTCTACAATAGTGATTTTCATGAAATTTTATATGAGTTAGAGTTACTAAAGATATATTAAAATCAGCAACAAATAACATTAAAATTGAATTAGATTTTTAGTAAGGAACATTTCAAAAATTGCTTCTATTTCATCTTTTTTTCAATTGAACATAATGGGGAAAAGTGTTCTGGTGATAGAAAAAATAATGTATAAAAAAATTCTGCAATAGATTTTCTTCCCAAATTGAAATATAGTACTTATATGATGACTTTGAACTAATATCATTTAAAAAATGACTCTCATCGACTTCGTTAATACAGAAGAGCATGCCAAAGTGCAATGTGGTGTTATTTTCCATCAACTTTTCATGAAACGTACAGTGCAAACTCTAAGAAAAAAGGTTTATTTCATCAGTTCGAGGTTGAATTATGAAACCAAACAACCATTAGAGTGTGCTTCAGATTTTCATGATAAAATAATTCAAAACTTAAGCACAGCGAGGGTTTAACTCTATTCTTAATACAAGTAATTAACGGTAATTTAGTTGTTCACTGGCAGAAAGCCTGTTATCTAATCCATTTAGATAGTTATAAATGACTTGAGCTAATATAAAACTCACTACAGAACTGTTAACATCCCTGAAAGAAATTGCACATGTAAAATAATGTTGAGATGCGTTTTTTAGCATGTTAAATTATAGCAAGGTCAGTCGCTTCATGGACCATATAAAGTGTGTATTGATAACAATGAACAGCTAAATATTGAGTCATAAGCGATTTTTCATTGAGTTTAAGTAATATTGAGAATTCAATGTTCATAACAATCACTCATTTAAGTTGCGCAATAAATATATACAAAGTGAATTGGGTCTGTCGTCCTTAAGTCATAGTTTTATTAGGTCACCTGAGTTTACTCAGATGACCTATTACGATCTGTTTTCATTCGTCGTCGTGCGTTAACATTTAAACATTTTAATCTTCTCTGAAACTACTTGGAATATCTGGACCATATTTGGTGTGTAGCATCAATTGAGGAAGGGGAACATAAATTGTGAAATTCATGCCCCCCCCCTTTAGGGACCATAAATTTGGGACAAAAACTGTTAAAATTCATACAATTTTCAAAAATCTTCTTCTCTACTTCTAAACACTAAACAGACAAATTAAGCTCAGGGTTATAATAAGCTGGAATGCCTCTACCAAAATTTTGATATTTATGGCTCCAGGGTCAGGGGTTCTGGTGTTAGGGTGGGGCTTTATTGGTTATATAGGGAATATGCATTACTTCTTAAAAAATATTCTTCTCTACTAATGGACATTAAACAGACAAACTAAGCATATGGTTATGATACACAGGAATGCCTCTGCCAAAATTGTGAAATTCATGAACCCAGGGTTAGGGACTCTGGTATTAGGGCAGGGCTCTTTTGGTTATAATTGTAAATGTGTATTACTTCTTAAAAAATCTTCTTCTCTACTACTGGACATTAAACACACAAACATAAACCATATATATTCTTGTTTCCAGTTTCAAGGCGCATCTGATGATAAGTAGGTCATCTCCCTTGGGGGTCACTCTGACCCCCCCCCCAAACAAAAATGATCAAATATCTTGAAAATGGTTGAGATCCCCACCCCTAAACTATATATATTTTTGTTCCTTTTGTAAAGGCGCATCTTATAATATGTAGGTCATGACCCTTGGGGGTCACCCTGACCCATGAGGAACCACATCAAATATCTTGAAAATGGTTGAGATCCTCACCCCTAAACCATATATATTTTTGTTCCTTGTGTAAAGGCGCATCTTATGATATGTAGGTCATGACCCTTGGTTGTCACCCTGAGCCCTGAGGAACCAGAAATGATCAAATATCTTGAAAATGGTTGAAATCCCCACTTCTTAACCATATATGTTCTTGTTCCCAGTGTCAAGGCGCATCTTATGATAAGTAGGTCATGACCCTTGGGGGTCACCACCACTCCACCCCTATGTGTCATTGCTTATCTTAAGATATAAAGATCTTGATCCTTTAGGTAATTACATGTACCACCTTCCCTCTCCTGGAACCAAATGATCTAAATTAAATATCTATTAATGGAAAAATACAGGGCTGTATATTATACTCAGGTGACCGATAAGGCTTATGGGCCTCTTGTATATATTAAGCTTAAGAAATACCAGTTCATGTACTACCACCAATTAGGGGAATGATCAGTTAATCTCTGATCGTCAAATTTTATTTCCATGAACATAAACTCATGGCAAGTACTATTGTTGGATCCCATGTATGGTTTTGAAGTACATGTAGCTGCTTTTTTTCCAATAAATTTACATAAACGCTCTTCCCACTTGAAGTAGCCTAACCAAAAATTCTTTTATATATGTATTATTATTTTGTTTAGTTTCTCCTTTTTTAATATTGATTATTCAATATCATATCCTAATGTGTTCAAATTTAAAAATTGACATTGAATGTTTTTAAATATATAATCATTCACTCCTCTTCATTTTTTACAGGTAAGAAAGAAATTGAAGACTTCTTGAAGACAAGTAATTTGTCCTCATTAGATGGGCTTGATATGAAGACAAAAATCTCAAAAGTTAGAACAAAGATTTTTAATGAGAGAAAAACATCGAGACAAAGAACGTCCAAAAAACTGTCAGAGATGGAATCAGTGCCAGTCTCTTCATAGCTACATATACAATTTTAAGGATTGCGTTTACTCAGAGTTTGAGTTTTCAAAAAACATTTTTACAAAGTTCAATATCTGAAGTCAAACATTGATTTAAAAACACAAAATAACAATGTCATAAATAAATATCGACATTGATTTCCATATTTTGTTTATTTGAGGAAGGTATGATTTGACAAAGGTAAATTTATATTCATACAAAGGAAATTCAGACTATGTTTGTCATTTTTCTTTTTTTCACTAGAATTCTTTTTGTGGCAATATAACCGAAAAATATAGGTTTCTATATGTTGTTTCGTACCATTTTACATAGTTAATGTTCATATTATCTCGTATATGATTTCAGAATACTGGCTGACATGCAATATTCAAAATCTAAAAACTACATAAAATCCATTCCAGATAGCGTTTTTCAAAAATTTGATCATTGACGTCATATAATTTCAATACCAGCAATATACAGACAATGTTTGTAGTTTTAGACAATAATTGGTTTGGAGCTCCTATTAGTCAGTTTTTTTGTAACTCAATCAAAAATGGGTAAAATTTACAAAATTGATTGAGGAAATTCGGACTAACCTAAATTCAAAATTTAATGTTCAATTTTTTTTGAAAAAGATGTAATCAGTGAAGCTATCCTTAATTTACTGTTTCCCAACCTCCAAATTATTTAATTATTTGTAATAATTTCAAATATCGAAAACCTTGGTAAGGGTTGATAATTTTGAGGGATTTTTCGAAAAACATTAAGAGGTCACTAGCACAAAAAGTAGGTCATTGACCTAGTTATCGGAAAGTGAAAATTAAGTATACAATAGCAGGGCTACAATGTACAATTGGTAGTTTTTCGTTCCTAATAGTAGAATTTTTTTCGCCCTTGAGTAAACGTAATCCTTAAAAGTGAACTCGACTCATGAAAATAGATACACAATACTACTTATAGTTTTCTTATCCGATATCAGCAATTGTTACACCTGATTACGAACCTGGAATTCATAGCCTACATGTACAGTCAGTTCAAGTATATCTTTTTCAACATACACCATAGCATAGCATATCATTTAAATCTCATACCATAGCATTGTAATCTCATACCATAGCATACAATCTCATAGCATATCATTAGATTCTCATTCGTCATAGCATACCACACCATAGCAAACAACATAATTTCAACTCGGTTTTTCATGGGTTTTTTTTTAAAAAGAATAAATGTTTACATTGCAGATTAGTGGTTAAACTTCGGTTTTTTAATATTTTACTTCGAAATTTGTGGAACTTTTCTGTATGTGGAGGCGTTTTTGTTCAATTCTCATAGCATAGCATACCATATCATTTAGCCCTTCATTTCAATTTCTCATAGCATAGCATACAAATCTCATAGCATTGCATTGAAATCTCATATCATATTGTTGAAATCGCATACCATAACATAGCATAAAATTGTAAAAAAAAATATGCATGAAATGACTGTACAATCATGCAGTATTCCTTGCGTTGCCGGTGTTGTGTTGTTTTAATGGTAATTTTTTTGTTTGTAATGCATTTACCTGTATTTTTTATGTTTCTTTCCTCATAAGATTTTGATATTTTTTGTAACCAAGAATCATTGCCGATGTAACCTGTAAATCCACATAGAAAAGGTCTCTGATGCAAATTGTTCCATACTGTAAATAACTCGAAGACTTATCTAGGGTTTGACAGAATAGGGATGAGAAAAAAGAAACATGATGAAAAATGCCTTTAATGAGTCATGTTCAGCTTTATTAAGCTTTGTGGATTTGGCTAGATTTCTATGTAGGTTATTATGATGCAGTGTGTAGGAAAAGTTATAATAAAGCTTTGAATTGAATAAGTTTGAAGAAATATTGGGAAATTGTCTTCTAAAGAATTTGAAATGGATGAAATAACTCTGATTAAATAGGCATTTGATTAAGTTATAGCATAAACTTGTGAATGTACATTTATTATGATTAAGTTATGATGATACAATGTATTCAATATATTTTCTTAGTACAGCCATAAGTTAAAGTGGTACAGTGTATTAATGCTGATTTGCAGTATTTGATGGTACAGTTAGGTGTAAGTTTAATTGTTTGATAATGAATTAAGAAGTTATGATGAAACAAATCATTAATGATTTGAGATTAAATTGTATCCCATGAAATATTGAAGTAAAACTATAGTATTAAGAAATGATGATGTATTGAAGAAATTTAGATGTATTACACGTTTGTTCTCAACTTTGCTCAATGAATTTATGATGTCACAATGTGTTAAATAAGTGAAAATATTGGATTTTAATGAAGATTGCATTACATATATATAGTGGATTAATACAATGATGATATTTCTGTTATGGTCACACAATTTTAAATAGTATTTTTAATTTAAAAATGCTAAGCATCATGTATAGTTTTAAACACAGTCTTGCTCAACTAGAAGTTTTGTTTGTGCAAAGCTTTGAACAGAGAGTTTCTTTTAGAGTCACAATAGCCTTTGTAACTGAAAGAAGGCATTATATTTCGCTGAATTTTAATTGTTGCTTTTGAGTGTAAACTGGTTATTCAAGGGAGAAATGAAAGACAATCGACTTTTTTATTTGGTCACATTGGCTACAATGGTTGTCCTAATCCCTAAACCTAAACTAACCCAAACCCTAAACCAACCCTTATCCTATCCCTAATTCTAGCTTTACCCTCCCCTAAACCTAATGCTAACTAACTCTAACTTAACCATCACCTTTAGCCTGATCCTAACTAACCCTATCCCCAACCCTAACCCAAACCTAAACCTATTTTGTAAGCAATGTTACCAGTAACCACTGTGACCTTTCACAACTACATATGAGTTTGTATATCATTTATAATGAAGCTGTTACTGGTTACAAATGGAAAGTGGTAAAATGATTCACAGGGGTTTTTATTTACATCGGTTACATAAATTACAATGGTTATTTTAAACCCTAACCTTAAATTAACCCTTACCCTAACTATCCTCTATTTAACCCTCACCTAAACCCTAACTAACCCTATCCCTTATCCTTACCCCAAACCTAACCCTTTTTGGTAATCAATGTTACCAGTAACCACTGTAATCTGTCACAACTACATAAGAGTTTGTAAATCATTTATAATCACGTATTGTAAATGTTTGTTTCTGGCCAAATATGGTATATTGTGACTTGACTTCATGTAAGTTATTAGGTTATATGTTTTAAATAACAATTTAATATATTAAATGTTAAATTTCTCTGTTTTTCAAGAAATGAATAATGTATTTGAATAACAAAGACAGAAGTTTGAACAAAATTAATAATTTTTGTTTTCTATAAAATTGATTGAATTTGTAATAAAAGAATTTGATAAAGCCCGAGTTTTGTTTGTCTGGTATTTTTTGTTTGATTTCACAATACTTGTACAAAAAGATGCAGATTATGAAAGTTGAATATCCATTTCCAGTGTTTTTAGTTCATAAGCTTGGAACTTTGATATTTTTGACACACCTAAGTAGGCATTGAAATATTTAATACCTTTGTGGTGTTGCTTTAATTTGTGACTCGCTTCTCTTGGTAAGATAATGCCCTATGCCATTTTACTTTTTGACATGCTTTAAACGGCATCTAAACTTCTTTAATTTTTAAGATTATAAAATAAATAGTAAATATTATGATTCAACCACAAAGGGTTATATATGATAAGGGCCTAAAATGCCCTCGTAAATGAACGTCATCATTTGTATATAATTCTTTGTTTTCTTTGTACAGCTATACAAGTGAAGTTTTTTCATATTTTCGTTTTGATCCAAATACACACAATTTAGAAAATATGACATCAAGTTAATCTTTTCCCGCCATTTTCGCATTTTTAGCATAAGTGGTTGTTTTCAAACAGCTTTTCTTTCAGAAAAGAGCTGAGTGCATGCGTGAACAAAATATTTTGATCAAAGGTGTATCTATCCAACACTAATAAGCGACAATTTTTTTTTCTTGTCATCAAGGTGTCGCACTGTATTTCCCATTCGAAAAAAGACAAGAAAAATGTCAAATTTTGACTGATTTTGAATGACTACAAAAATAGCGTCACTCCTGACGTCATATACTGTCAGTGAGTGCAAATTTAATCAAATAAATAGGTGAAAATTATATCTTATATTAACTCTTCTAAAAATTAGCATAACGATTTAATGTAGACTTTAAAAATGGAGAATTATGGGGGCCAAATTTGACTCGCATCATATATATTTCTTTAGAAATTAAAGAACTCTGAAAAGAAATAAAAAGAAACTATCGCAATACTATATCACAGAAGTCAATTCTTCCTTTTTATGAAAGCAAAACTTGCAGTGCAGTTTAACTGAGGCCCAAAAAGGTGAAGAATTTTTTTATAGTAAGAATAGTACCTTGATGATATTAAATACATCATAACATGAATACCGAGCATTCAGCCGTGTGAAGAATGTTTCGCGGAACTACTCAACACAAGCTCATTATTTATCCGTTTATACAGGAATAGTAACATTGTAAATGAATTCAGTTAAAATTCCGGGTACCTTAAGTTGGGATATATCAATATTGATGTGGTCTACTTAAAGTTCCCATTGTATATAAATATACTAATGTCCCCGTAAACTGTGCAACATGGTTTCTAAATTTTAAGGGGACACGAAAAATGTATATTTTTTTAAACACTGAGTTTTACGATTTTGTATAAAAAATTGGCTTTAGTTAGCTAAACAATTAATTTTCATCTAATTTATAAATTGTTATGGTTAACAGATAAAAATTTACGAAATGTCCCCATAAGGTTTCAAAAAATATATAGTCCCCCTATGGTTGAAAGCAGATATATATATATATATATATATATATATATATATATATATATATATATATTTATCTCATAAAAATCTTAAACCACAATAATAAAAGATTTGGCTCGAATATTTTTTCCAACACTACATTGTTTTCATTAAAAATAATTCGAACAATCTGTCGTCCGATATGGATACCTACATGATAAAGAAAGAGGCTAGGACTTAGTTGTAATTTAGGTCAGTGTAATGTATTATGATAAAACGTAAAATGTACTGATATTGACAAGAACTAACGGATGACGAACGTTAACTTATATTCTGAAGAAACCAAAAAGAAAAAAAAGTTTCAAAGACTGAGGGGGATGAAAAAATTAAGATAACGAACAGTTTCAATGTAATGAGATGGTACATTTTCGCCCCCCCCCCCCCCTCCACCTCCAAAGACAACACCAAGTTAACATTTCCATAAAACCTTGAACTAAGATGAGGAGTCGGACACAGTGCATTATATCCAACAACAACGTTGTGGTGATCAACTTAGATGAATAATCCGTAAACAGAATCAGTGTGCCTCAACTGGTATGAAACACGTCAAACCAATGACGTTGTGTTGACAATTTAGATCGTTATAACGTCAATACAATTTGAGAAATGCTAACTTTAATACTTTTGAAACTCCTGTAATACCAACTCATTTATCAGTAGCCTGCATTGATTTAGAAACTTATCATACGTTGAACAAGCTCTTGTATATCCAATTAGTTGTGAGACATAAACAACATATGTGGGAAATAATGAAATATTACTACATGGATAGGGAAAATTGACGAAGCAGTAGCGGAAGTCACCCCGATTTGCATTACCCCTATAACAACAACTTTGTCAATATCCTGCCTCGATTTTAAAATTGATTATATGTAGAAGAAGGTCTTGCGTATCGAATTTGTTAATAGATAAACACTATATGCAGGTGACACTGGAATATTCTTACATAGGTAAAGGAAGTTCGCAATGGAGAAATTGAATCATTCCCGTTTGTCATAAAGATGAGTTGTTAATTTGCCGTCGGCATCTATGTTCAATAAAATATCACAGTACGAAGCAGATATGGAAGACTGTGATGTCTCTTATTTCGAGTGCACTGGGGTAAAGTGAAAACTACGAATTACTGGATGTTGGTGCAAGAATAAGATAATATATCAATAAAGTGATAGTGATTGCTTGTTTGATATCAATGAAATGAAATATAAGAATTGATTGATTGATTGTTGTTTTCCGCCACATTCAACAATTTTTCAGTTATCTGGTGGCGTCCATTTTTTTCATTGGTGGAGGAGAGAACCCAGCTACAATGTACCCGGGAAGAGACGACCGACCTTCCGAAAGTCAACTGGCAAACTTTCTCACATTTATCGGCGCAAGCGAGATTCGAACCCGCGCTGACTAAAGGTGAGAGTCCTTGTGATTTTGAGCGCAATGCTCTAACCACTCGGCCACGGAGGCCCCGGATTTTACCGCATAACATTTCTCGTTTCACCTGGTAAGGCGAAAATGAAATCATAAAACGGATATCTGTTCCTGGGGATATATTGCACGTTACTAAAAATCTTAATTTTAACAGAATTAATTCTTATGTCAGAAGTTATTCTAAATGTGTTATAAATTAATTAATTTGCGTAAGTTTTGAGTTTAAAAGCGGTGAAATCCAATCTTGCATTTTTCATATTTGCTCTCGCAATTTTGCACGTCATTATGTGTGACTTCGTATGCGACCTGTTCGCCATATTGTGGAAGGTAGTGAAAACCTCTACCAGGACAAAATCCGCGAAGAGATCTGACGTCATAATTGAAATAAATATATTTTTTAACTCCGATTTTATTTTCAGGTAAGTTGTATGCATACACAAAATCAGGCAAGATCGAATAAATACAAAACAATGTTAAACTGCTGTTGAGGAATTCGTTTCTACCGTGAGGACCCGGGTTAGAATAGATCCTCAGTACCCCTTGCTTGTCGTAAGAGGCGACTTAATGGGGTGGTCCTTCGGATGAGACCGCAAAAATCGAGGCCCCGTGTCACAGAAGGTGTGGCACGATAAAGATCCCTCCCAGCGCAAAGGCCCAGAGCGCCGAGCATAGGCCTAAATTTTGCAGCCCTTCACCGGCAATGGTGACGTCTCCATATGAGTGAAAAATTCTCGAGCGGGACGTTAAACAATATATAATCAATCAATCAATCCGTTTCTGATTAATCTGAATATAAACTGCATCGCGTGACGAAGAGATATCTGTAAACACCTTTTTTAACTGTGTTATGTAATATCGACAAAATATGGAGTATTTAAATATATGTAATGAAATATATGGAATATATGTATGAAATAGCATTTATTGATACCATGAAAGAATATCAATTACATTCATTGAAAATTTGTTTAACGAAAAAAAAATTTAGGTAACATCCGATTTTCCTGTCACTCACCGAAATAAATCTGCAAAAAGAACACCTTACCCCGCATATCAAAATAAATGTTTTGCCTATATGTTTCTATAACGTTTTGCCTATATGTTTCTATAACGATACTGAAAGATTTGTGCCTTTGCTACTAGAATCATGTGTGTGGGACTCTCCTACAAATTCATTATATTTGCCAACAGATTTTCATTTAAGATACATTGCAAACTTTCGATGTTTTTATTAAGGGTATTTTCCTGTGCTAATTTTAGAGGCTGCGTGAGGACAGGTACGTCAATTCAAGGACGTTAACATAAAATGTTTGTGTTCATAAGAGCCATAACTTCATAGGAGGTAATCGGGTCCATTATTATAAATAATGGCCAAAAATGGAACATACGTGATTTACCACCAAATTTCTCCTCCGAAAAACCTTGCCGTACTCCCGTTTACAAACTGATTATACTTAATCGACGAACAAGCCATTTATCATACCAACGGCATATCACCAAAATTGCGTTGTGCCTCTTACCGGTGTGCTAGTGGTCAGAGGAAGGGATGTGGATTATGTGTTTCCGAAGAAAGATGTGAAGACAGGTGATTGTTTGTAATAAAATGAATCAACCTTATTTTTCCATGCACTGAACAATTATATGTACGTACAAAGCTAAGTACAGCTACAACAATTAGTAACTGTGTTCTGGTCTTCATCATATCACAGAATACACACTCATTCTTAGGGTAAAAAAAATGCATTAATAATTTAACCAGACATGAAGGCATAAACTGTTGTCCCGAGAAAATTCGCAATTTTGATAGAAGATTTCTTGTGCATAAACATTCATTGAATTTTCCTTTCATCTGCACAGAACGAGAGAAAGTGTTGAAAACCAATCCACTGTTACAATGCTGTGGGAAAATTATGAAATTTACCATTGATGCCTCCTAAAGAGACCGTACATTAAAATGGGGGAACAATTAGTGAAATAGACATAGCGACTTTCGACGGGAGACGACGGACGAAGTCAGATTGCCAACAAGCTCTCGTTGACAGCTACTGGCATGTATCTTCATTGGTTCCTTTTAATCTGTATTTCTGTATTAAGCAAACCGATAAATATAGCATGCCGTATGTCACTAACTGTTGTTTACACTGTTCTTTACACGAGAAATTAAATATTTCAAGCCATGGTGTTTTTACTGAGGATGTTGCATTTTTCAGTCTGGTGTGAAGTAAGGTGGCACAATATGATATGCATTCATTAGATACTGATTAATTAACTGTATTAATTTACTATTGCATCTTAATTACGATATAATGCCGATACCCTTAGGAATACGTAATAATAACTGCATTCTTCACGTGACCTAATTCAGACACTGTCCCCTAGTCGTTATCAGACATTGGCATGAAATGCACGACACCGAATTTATTCTGATGTAGGGAGATATCTAATGCAAACAAAAGAGCAATACTCCGCACGAAATATATTGGGCACTACCTCATATGAAATGGATTCGCGATGCTTCTTTAAAATTTGAATTTAAAAAAAAATGCAGGCCGCCAGGTGATTATATTACATGGTGAATCGCTAGCTTATAATATTATGCATGTATCTATAAATGTAATCACCCATTCAGTAACTATGACCGGTAATATCTTATTAGGAATTAAATAATTAAAGCAATCATATTTCTAATAGCTGGTGTATTTAGGTGTCCATCACGGATAATGACAGTACAATATAATACATATACTTTTACATACTGACTAATCAGCTTTCAACTCCACACATTACCATCACTTTGGGACCGTGCCATCACTCCGAGAGATTAAGTACTATGCGTGATCGAAGTTCAATGACCTTGAGAGTCGTCTGTATTAACTTTGCTAGTTGCATGATATATCGTATTTGTGCTTGTTTGATTATACGTCGCATTGTATTTTGTACAACATGTACTCTTCCTAGTGTTGGTGGGTCTGTTGTTCTCGATTTTCTTTACGGGATTTATGAAATCCAGCAGTGTTCGTTATCTTCACCCTCATCATGAAATACCACACAATATGTTTCTTTAAGTATCGTACCAATATATATATCAGTATTTTTTTTTAATCATTTCAGCATAATATTAAGAAGATTCAATTTTTACCAGTAACAGAAGATGCATGCGTTTTGTTCTTTTGTTTACCTCTCACAAATCAACACGATACACGCTGACAACAGACTCCTGGGATAATTCCGCGACGCGTCACAGAAAGCTCGGCTGTGATTGGGGTAGGGATACGCACTGATTGGTCAGATTTCTTCCTTAGAATGACCTTTTCTTCCCTTTCCACTCGGCGTTTAATTATGGTTACGAAATACTTTTTAACAGCTATGCTGCTTGCAGGGTATTAGGGAATGTCCGTTTCTTCATTTGTTATTTGCAACCGTTGATGATAAAATGTATGTTTGCGACCATTATATCAGAATGAACGATAACAAATGATAACATAGTTATTATATTCTAATTGAATGTTGCATTTTGCTTGATTTTGACATTTTATGTCGTTGAGGTTTTTTTCTTATTTTTTTTATGAAATATGTTACAGAATATTTGTAATTGACGTAATGTGTTCGCTTCGTTGTATTATAATGTCACATTTAAAAGTTTTCCGTCTGGTCAATACCCGTTTTCATGTAAATGTTTCAAAGCTTGGTGTATTAGTAATCAAAATGCAGTTTACATAACAATTGCATTAGAATTTGTGTGGGATCCGGGTTAGAATATATCCTCAGTACCCCTTGCGTGTCGTAAGAGGCGACTAAATGGGGCGGTCCTTCGGATGAGACCACAAAAACCGAAGCCCCATGTCACAGCAGGTGTGGCACGATAAAGATTCCTCCCTGCTCAAAGACCATAAGCGCCGAGTATAGGGTTAAATTTTGCAGCCCTTCACCGGTAATGGTGACGTCACCATATGAGTGAAATATTTTCGAGAGGGACGTTAAACAACTTATAATCAATCAATCATTAGAATTTGATTTAAAAAGACCAGAAACTACAAACATTTAAATCCCGTTTACTGTTCTCATGTTTTCTATTTTGAAAACTGATTTGTTTTGTGAATGTTAACGCCAGTATGGTAATAAACTCATCACATCCAAGGACAGCGACAAACAATTACAATACTCACCTTCCTTAATGGTTATGGAATGTGGTTTTCCATTCAGAATACTGAGCGCCTGTTGACGCCTTTGTCAGTAGGCACGTGGTGGGTTATCATAGGAATGATACGAACATCGACCTCTTGTTGTTTAAAGGACTGTTTACCACGTTTAGTTTTCTTTTTATCCTACTTGGAAATCAACTTTCGTTTTGTTGTTGATATGGTTGTTTATAACGAGCTATGACGTTTTATACACACTGCAAGTAATCTGATAATTTTGACCAGGTTCAAGTATTGTGCTTCAGCTGAGTGAAACCCAAGATGAAAAATAGTAAAGAGATTCTCCGATCACCGCCTCGGATTCTAAAGTTTTCTTGCCTGCTATCGGGTATTCGAAAAACGCTATATTACACCATACATGCGTTTTAGAAGGGTTGTTTTTAACTTCTCGTTGAGTTTGCCGTCTTCATTGATTAGGTACTGTTGAATATCTGGTTGTGGGTAATCTAATGGACACTGATTTCCTACTAATGTTTCATGAAGAATAAAGTTGCGCGTAACTCTAAAATAAATGTCCCCTTTAACGAAGAGGCAAAGATGCACTGGGTAACACGACATGATTTGTTATTACCATTTCAAAACGTGCAACTACCGGTCCACATACTGGTCACTGTAGATCAGTGGTAGCGAGTTCGCTTTGCAATCTGAAGATCGTGAGCCCAAGCCCCTCTCATCAAACCTTAACATATGTAGTGATTGTTTCTTCACCAAATTGAGAAAACGGGAGTTTCTGATGAAACTTTGCAAAAGGAGTTCTCGTGTCACGACAGACTTTGGCACGTAAAGGAACCCTCACTGCTATGGTCCTAAGCCCTCATGCTAAATCGTAATTTGTGGTACTTCGCCTACAGCTGGTGACGTTTCAGTATCAGTGAAGAATTCTCGACGGGACGTAAAATAATCTAACAAATTGAAGTACAAAGAATGTAAGATGTAATTAATTTGTTCATACTAGTTTGTATATATATAGGGTTCATGGCGGGTGTGACATGTTGATAATGGATGCTTATTCTCCCTGGACACGTACCCCACCTCTGGTATATCCAGGGGTTCGTGTTCGTCCTATTTCCTTATAAGAGTTATGAGATTGACGGCTGTTCATTATCTTCACCTTTTCATTATATATGTTTATATTTGACAATTTACAGGATGAAATATATATGTTTGATGTTAAAATGAAATCCAGATATATTTCGGAATATAGGGCTCAGGGCGTGTGTGACCGGTCGACAGGGGATGCTTACTCCTCTTAGACACCTGATCCCACCTCTGGTATGACCAGGGGTCCGTGATTGCCTATCTCTCTGATTTGTAATTTTTATAAGAATTACGAGATTCAATACTGTTAGTTATCTTGGCCTTTTTATAGACAATTATAATTAGCATTACCTGCGCAACAAATTGTACAAGAACATGCGAAACTTCATAAGAACTAACTTTACCCTAACCCAGCAAGCATCTGAGATTACAGGCAATTGTAAGAACATGCGAAATTTCATAAGGACTAACTTTACCCTAACCCAGCAAGCATCTGAGATTACAGGTAATTGTAAGGCTTTGGCTTGAATTCGATTTTACTGTTACCGAATAAAGATGTAAAACTCGAAATATTAGGTGATTCCGAAATCAAAGAATTGCAGAAATGAATTCTATTCTGAAAACGTTTCACCTCATGTCTCAATGAAAGCATCGTGAAGTTACAAATTGAAGGACTGTTGTAATGATGGCGGAATGATCTACAGCTGTATTTTTTGTAATGGTGAATTGCCTTGAATGGAATATAAAAATATACCGGCGTCACAAATCACAACAAAAATGATAAAGACAAAGAGATGGACAATATGATTTCTATAGTGCTTCTGCATCTTCAAAATAGGATTCTAATACTTTCGAGATAATCTCCCTTGACGGCGCTCTTTTCGATAGGAAGCAAATTTGTTCCACAATGAACCGGAAGGTAGGACAGATTTAGGTCAGTTTGTATATATTGACAACTGTCATTTACAATGCCCGTGTATCATTGTTACGTGCCAGAAGAAAATTTGGTTATTTGGAGAAATATCCTCATATGAAAGAGGATAAGTTTTTATTTTTCGCTCCCGAGAAAGTCTAATACGAGGGCTAGACAGCAACGGATAAGGCTCATCAGACGGGAGAAGTCTTGGGTACCGAGGATTTGTTCATGCCACTTTGAGCCAGAATCGTCGGTACTTACCTTATTCCAACGATTACAAAAAAAGTAGGTAAGAAGAACTATTGACTCTTAGTCGAATTATAAGCAAGCAACCAAACGTTTAGCAGACGGCATTGAACTTTGACGTTTCATCCCTCCACCCCTCGAAACAACAAGTTCATTATTTGGAATCATATTTGCTGACACACAGCTTATGTTCCGTGTATTATTATTATTATTATTATTATTAATTTGTGTACTTAAGACACTAAACATATATGCACTGAAAACTTTTATTATATTTTAAATTCTTATATTAAAAACGATATACATTAACACTGTTCAATGGAAAAAAATATTTTACAGAAGAACCAGTAACTCCACACAATTTGATTTAAGTGTTCATAAACGTAATGGTTAAGACAACAATTATGGTGATGATGTTATGAACATTTCTGAAAAACCTCATTAAGATGACATCTAATATGTATCAAAAGAGATAGATATTCAACAGATAGCCATGATTCCTTTTAATCTAAGTTTAATGGATGTGTGTTGAAAATGTCTTTGAATTCATCTGGTCTTATTATACCTCACGATAAATTAAAGACTAGACTTTATGACATCATAGACAGTTGTTTCGTGAACCAAAATGGTAAAAGGAAATATTCATATTGAGTGATTGATCATCCCAAACATTATTTTGTAAAACACCACTTTGACTCCACGCACAAGTACTCTGAAGTTGATATTAAAAAGATGCTAGAGTTCCTCATTGACAATATTTTCGTAGTAATTGGTGATCAAGTCTTCCAACAGTCTGTTGGAATTCCCATGGGCACGAATTGTGCTCCTTGTTAGCTGACCTATTTTTATATTCTTACAAAGCAGAATTCATTCAAAAGCTTCTAAACGAGAAGAAAACATCTCTTCCTGTGGCCTTCAATTTGACATTTAGATATATTGACGACGATTTGTCTATTAACAATGATCAATTTCATTCACATGTCGAATCGATAAATCCTGGTGAGCTTGAAATAAAATACACTACAGAGTCTTCCACTTGTGCTTCGTACTTAGATAAAATAGATGCCGGAGGCAAACTAACAACTCAACTTTATGACAATCGGGATGATTTCAATGTCTCCATCGTCAACTTTCCTTATTTATGTGGCAATATTCCATCATCACCTGTATATGGTGTTTATATCTCCCAACTGATTCGATATGCAAGAGCTTGTTCTGCTTATGATAAGTTTTTAAATCGAGGCGGGCTGCTGACAAAGAAGATGATGTTGCAGGGCTTTGTACAATCTCGTCTAAAGGCAGTATTTCGAAAATTTATGGTCGTTATAACGATCTAGTTTGCAAGTACAACTTACCATTAAGTCTGATGTGTTTCATACCAATTGTTAAGCCGTTCTTGACACACTGATTCTGACTACGGGTTACTCTGTACATGGCACGTTCATGGCAAAAGCTTAGTGGACGCCGGGTTTGCTTACATAAAAAAAGGTCTGAGGTCGAATCATTGGATCAGTTAGCACCCGTGGTAAGAAAAACGCGACATCCAATGAAGTGGTTGTATTCGGTGGCGCTGACGGAGATTGGAAGACATTCACATCCATCTATTTCGTTCCATTTAAGGGTATTAGAAAATAAAGACACTTTGTCTTCGAAGCAGATAAACCAGATAAAATAAGCCAATAGAACGTTGTGTTTTTAAAATCATATAAAAGACTTGTTTATTATGTTACTATTTCTATTGGGGGTGGGGGGGGGGGGGGGGGTGGGTGGCTAATTCGTTGATATATCTTCGCAACAAAATTTTTCACCTTCATAATTCCCAAACAAAGTACTGGTACATTTAAAGTATTCTCTTGCTTTTTTAGTTTTGCAATAAATTGTACACACTCTTCTACAGGCATTGTCTTTGCGAAAGAAGTACCACATTGTACCATATTCACCCGGCATACAACTCACAATGCTGAAACCAGCCGCCAGGAGTCATTCCGGCAGATGGTTTAAGCGGGGAGAGTTCTCAATATTGGTTTAGATTTATTAGACCATTCGTCAGGGCCCCAGGGACGCTGTCGCCCAGGAAGAATAGAAGAGAACTAATCCATTCAAATTGCATCGGTCACAATTTGATTAAATGTTTGAATGCATGAGGAATATATCTGTATCATATGATTAATAAACTAGATAGTCTTTCAGGAATGTATTTTGTTTGCGTTTAAATAGTAATAAAACGTAACCGAAACACAACACATGAAATACATGAAATTTCTTAAAATTGCCACATTTTTGTAATAAAGTGCTCAAATATAATATAAAGCACAGCCATGGACCACGTGCACTGTGACATCAGTTTTAGAATATCATCATGGAGATTAAGTTATTAAATTTTTCCACTGGTCCTGACCTGTACTATTATCTAAAACAGACATTTGTTAATTTTCAGAACACAACTATGTTTCAACATATTTTACATATTATATCAGGGATATGCTTGTAATGTCATACAAAGCAAAACAAAATATTCCCAATTGTAATATCTTGAGTTGATAAAAAATATTTCATAAGCGTAGGACCGAGACTGTATTATGTTCAATACTTTACTGTAATTTACTGTAATTAGTGTAACCCGTCGTACATGTATACAGACGACAAAATATTGTCGCGTCACAAACATGCAAAGCAGCAACTCTATGATATTGACGTATGCCTATTCAGAAGAAGAATCAGAAGTAAAATGAGAAGTTGACAACATAAATCCGTTCAGACGATGGTAAGTATACTCAATATCAAACAACCGATAGAAGGAAGTATAAACCTTTGTTGTAAACAAATACTAAACTCACCTAGGAATCTGACAAATGATAGTCGGACGGCTTTCACAGTTCTTGTCTACTTTTGAACTACGATATGCATATACAAATGTTAACTATGATTTGCGGTATCAATACGGAAATGCTTCCTATCCAACGAATATGTTCAACATTACAAATTGATTATTCTTATCAGCTGATTACATCTCGTACCACGTCAAACCTAGCCTACATACTGCATATTTTACCACTATCATCTTGTTATTTATAATATAAATGCTAGGAAATTGTGGTAAATATTTTCTTTGCATAATCTTAACTAAGTATTTGTATTTCAATTTATTGCATTTTATTTCCTTACTTTTTTAATATTTTTTTTGTTTTACAACGAGTTGAATGATAAAGCCAAAAATGAAAGTTGCGATTTCTCTAAATAAAAAGGTGTAAGTGATATCTAAAAATAAAAATATGAGAAAGGGAGGGGGAGGCTCATGAATTTAAAATTTTTATTTATTAACTATAAATTGAAGAATGAAATAAAATCGATGGCATATATCCTGAAGTAATAGCATATTCGTATGTATTTGTTTGGTCATTATTAAGAACCTGTTATGTACATTTTATTTGTAGTGGGGTGGATTTTAATATTGTCATGAAAAGATACTTTGCGACTTTGAAATTCAGCGACTTCAATATTGGTATGATTGACTTGAAATAAATCCTATTTGAATTAATTGGACTTTATATTTGCTCATATAGTTTTTAGTAAATGTAGTTTGTGTATATGTTTGTTTGTTTTACCTCCCGTTAAGATTTTTGTAACGCATATTGAGACGTCACCAGCTGTAGGTGAAGTACCACAAATTTAGACCTATGCTTAGCGCTCAGAGCCGTATCAATGAGGGTACTTTAACGCGCCAACGCCTACCGTGACATGGGACCTCCGTTTTTAAGGTCATGTCCGAAAGACCCGTGATTCTCACTTCCAAATGCCGAGCGTTTGGCGAAGGAGCAATCACTACCTATTTTTACGTCTTAGGTTTGACGCAGCCATGGCAGGAGCGGGGTTCGAACTCACGACCCCCGGTTACGAAATTTGTGTATTCGAGTGACGATTAGATATTTTATTTTTTCTTGGACCATTCTGTTAATATTTCAATACATACTTCTTTGGAATCATTAAGCAAAACCATAATTCATATAAATCCTTATGAAATATTGAATTATTTTTCAATCTCTCTCTCTCTCTCTCTCTCTCTCTCTCTCTCTCTCTCTCTCTCTCTCCCCCCCCCCGGCCGTGTGAATTTGACAATATGGATATGAAGTTTTTAATAGATTGATATCGTAATATTTATGTAATGAAAAACATTATTTCGTCAATTGGTTGCCCCAAGAATTTGAGTATGGGAATTCATACAGATCATCGTCGGGATCCAAAGGCCTTTTCTTTTTTTTGTATTACCGGTATATATAGCTTAAATTATTTATTTTCAGAATGTAATGTTGTCGCAAATTTCATTAATGCTTGTTATGCAACAAAACAACAAAGTCTGGCGAAAAAAGACACATTAGCCATTTATTGTCACAATTTCTTTCTTTTCCAAGCAAAACCAGATGATGTCATTTGTAATGTATGTCGTAAGAACTATTTCAGGCAGAAGGAGCAGAAAACGTCCAAGGATTCTAAAGACGATGGAAAACATGACGATATTGTTCCACCTTCATTGAAACCAAGAAAAGACATTATCGCGAGTCCACATTCAGTAAAGTTGTCAATACCTTCGACGTCTGAAACGCATTCGTATTGCTTTTTATGTAAGAAGCCTGGTAACAAGCTTATCAACTTACCCTCTGAAGCCAAATATTCGATATTTCTACATAATGAAAACACCATTCCCCATGGAAGTCGTTGTTGTGCAGGTTATCGTCAAGAAAATGTATTTACAAACGAAGCAATTTCTGCATTGAAGTGTATAAACGACAATTTGTTTCTCAACAGGACTTCAATTGTGAATCTCTTGAGAACTGCAGCTTTGCACAATGAAGCATCCAGAATCAGCTTTGATCATGGCTGTTCCCTTACTGAAAATGATTATTTAAATCATACAGGGTTAAGTAAAACCAACTTCAATGACCTGCACAGCTACACTGAAAATACACATACTCAGAAATACACCTGCTAGGAGCACGGAAACTTCACTGGACATCTTCCTATTAAAGATGAAAACTGGAATGTCAAGCAAAGTTCTGTGTACAGTGTTTGGAATCTCTATATCAAGCATAAAGCGAGCTGTTGCCTTGCTATGCGAGATATCAGTCGATCCGAAGTAATAGAAAATCACACCAGACCCCAAACTCTCTTTGGTAGTGGAACAGAAGCAATTAGTTTTCTAGATGGAACATATATTTACCTCCAAAAGAGCGGGAATTGGGGATATCTTTATTGTGGACAGAGGCTTCCGTGACTCGAATTATTTGCTGGATGATTTGGGAATACAAGCCCAAATGGCTTCATTTATTCCAAAGGGGCAAGCCTAGATGACAACAGAAGAGTCCAGTACAGGTAGATTAGTGACCAAGGTAAAAAATACAAACTAAAATTTTTTCTCTTTTATTTGCACTTATTTCAATGACACTAAACGAACTTGTACAAAATTCCAATACTTATGTTCATGTGTGATGGGTGGTGAAATCTGCTAATGCAAGAATCAAAAGCTGGTGGTACCTTGCTTATGTGTTGCCTACAAATCAAGTCCCATATGTAAGGGAGTATGCTTGCATTGTATGCACGTACCAAGTACTTGGCGCCACTTACTACAGGTTTAGTGTAATGACAGTATTATTTACTGCTTATCTATTGCATAAAACATTAAAAAAACCCACTACGATAAACAAACCTAACTATGGAGACTTAGTTTGAAAAGATTTACACAAAGCAGTTAGTATCCATGCATGCACATGTATTTCATGATAGCATGTTTCTTGAAATTTGAATTGTTAAGAACTGTAAATCTTTTTAGGCCCACTTTTAATTTGTTATCGTTTCAAATTAAGTTTAACTTATTGACAGTATGTTATATTTGTCATAACCAGAAAAATGTGAACATTTTTAAATGACAATGAAATATTGAGCAAAGTTCCAAGTCTATTGTATAAACCATGTAGTAGAAGTGTTCACCAACTACAGCTATTTTACATCCTCCACCCCTCTTAGATCTACGATAACGTTTAAGAAAATAATTTGGACCCTCACATTTCAACAAATGTACTACAAATGGCAATGAAGAATTGTACAAAGTTTCAAGTCTATCGGATAAGCCATACATAGTCGGAAAAGCACTGCCAAGATTTTGTGACATAACCAGGTCAGGATAATGGCGAGGCTTTGGCTGCAAAGATGCTACATCTATCAAAGAAGATCAACATCTTACAGCAGCGAGTTAAGGATGAAAACCTTGCTAGACACACTGCTATATGGAAGGATCCTAGTAATGATCTATTGGACATTTTGAGGCTGGATGAAGAAGAATCAAGAAACATTACATGCAGTGTATACCAAATAAGGATGAGTTCACATTACATCCAGGAACATCGTGAAGGGAATTCCCCATTCTTTATCCACCGAGAAGACGAACATCTCCTTCGAATTAAACTGCAAAGTCGACACGTGTTATCTAGGATTTACCATTTGTGGATTGAGTACAACCTTGTTAAAGTCATTGCTTGGTATTACAAGTGCAAATCTGGAACTCGAGTTGTGGGAGTTTGTGCACATATAGCTTCGATTATATGGTATTTAGGTTATGCACGACACAATCCCGTCATTACATTGGTGTTAATGACTGGGGGTTCATTCTTAGAAAATACCAGTGACATGCCACAAGTTATTGACGACAGTGACAGCGAAGAGGGTGTCGTTGAAGAATGAATCATTCCTCAACTACAATTTCGTTACTATCACAATACTATGAAATGCATATATTCTACAATTATGTTTTCCTAAATCACAGCAAACATTCCATTTCAGTGTATATATTAATTCAAGTCTGACTGTAAAATCTGCATGCTGCACTCCTTAAAGACAAGAAATCATCATTACGTCATGTTTTGTTAATTTAAATGTTGTATCCGTGGCATGAAATTGTTAACATACTAAATACTCTTGCCAAACGTTTAAATCCATTGTGATACTTTTAAATCAATAAAAGACATTGAGATGCATAAAGTTTATTTATTTAAAAGATATTTTGATTACGAATTGAAAATCAGAGACTGTATTTATGGATACAAATTATACAATGTTACATAGTCATAGCAATTTTTTGAGATTAGCTGTAATATTTTATTTGTGTGATATTTGATGAGCACGACATTCAAACTATAATATTTATTTAGATAATAACAATAATTCTAATTTATTAAATAAGAAGCAAATATGTATTTAATTAAAGCAATGGTTTGATCTACACATGTATTTGAGAAACAGAAATCAAGAAAGAGGTCTCTTGTTATTTATGATAAAATGGAATTCTGACGTACTGACATTTGGCCCACTGTCAGCCAATATTTAAAAAAAAAAAGATTTTGAAATAATTCCTTCTGATATCTGTAAAATTACATTACACGTTCTGTGACAGAGCCGATTTTGACCCTTCGTAGGCCTACTTCTTTTGTAAAATCATGACGTCGATGCATATTTTAACCAGGTTTAATGGTAGGTTTTGATATATATATATATATATATATATAAATATATATATACGTTTGATGGCAGTTTTTAATCTCATTATCACTGGAATGAAATACAATGATATATATCAAGTGATTGATTGTTTTTTGTTTTCCGCCACACTCAACAATTTTTCAGTTATCTCGTGGCGTCCAGTTTTTATTGGTGGAGGAGGGAACCCAGGTACAATGTACCCGAGAAGAGACCACCGACTTTCCGAAAGTAAACTGGTAAACTTTCTCACATATATGGGCGAGAATCGAACCTGCGCCGACTAGAGGCCTTGTGATTTTGAATGCAATGCTCTAACCAGTCGGCCACGGTAGCCCCCCTAGAATTATATATATACATATATATCTGCTTTCAACCATAGGAGGACTATATATTTTTTGAAACCTTATGGGGACATTTCGTAAATTTTTATCTGTTAACCATAACAATTTATAAATTAGATGAAAATTAATTGTTTAGCTAACTAAAGCCAATTTTTTATACAAAATCGTAAAACTCAGTGTTTAAAAAAATATACATTTTTCGTGTCCCCTTAAAATTTAGAAACCATGTTGCACAGTTTACGGGGACATTAGTATATTTATATATAATGGGAAACTTAAGTAGACCACATCAATATTGATATATCCCAACTTAAGGTACCCGGAATTTTAACTGAATTCATTTACAATGTTACTATTCCTGTATAAACGGATAAATAATGAGCTTGTGTTGAGTAGTTCCGCGAAACATTCTTCACACGGCTGAATGCTCGGTATTCATGTTATGATGTATTTAATATCATCAAGGTACTATTCTTACTATAAAAAAATTCTTCACCTTTTTGGGCCTCAGTTAAACTGCACTGCAAGTTTTGCTTTCATAAAAAGGAAGAATTGACTTCTGTGATATAGTATTGCGATAGTTTCTTTTTATTTCTTTTCAGAGTTCTTTAATTTCTAAAGAAATATATATGATGCGAGTCAAATTTGGCCCCCATAATTCTCCATTTTTAAAGTCTACATTAAATCGTTATGCTAATTTTTAGAAGAGTTAATATAAGATATAATTTTCACCTATTTATTTGATTAAATTTGCACTCACTGACAGTATATGACGTCAGGAGTGACGCTATTTTTGTAGTCATTCAAAATTTGACATTTTTCTTGTCTTTTTTCGAATGGGAAATACAGTGCGACACCTTGATGACAAGAAAAAAAAATTGTCGCTTATTAGTGTTGGATAGATACACCTTTGATCAAAATATTTTGTTCACGCATGCACTCAGCTCTTTTCTGAAAGAAAAGCTGTTTGAAAACAACCACTTATGCTAAAAATGCGAAAATGGCGGGAAAAGATTAACTTGATGTCATATTTTCTAAATTGTGTGTATTTGGATCAAAACGAAAATATGAAAAAACTTCACTTGTATAGCTGTACAAAGAAAACAAAGAATTATATACAAATGATGACGTTCATTTACGAGGGCATTTTAGGCCCTTATCATATATAACCCTTTGTGGTTGAATCATAATATTTACTATTTATTTTATAATCTTAAAAATTAAAGAAGTTTAGATGCCGTTTAAAGCATGTCAAAAAGTAAAAAGGCATAGGCATATTATCTTACCAAGAGAAGCGAGTCACAAATTAAAGCAACACCACAAAGGTATTAAATATTTCAATGCCTACTTAGGTGTGTCAAAAATATCAAAGTTCCAAGCTTATGAACTAAAAACACTGGAAATGGATATTCAACTTTCATAATCTGCATCTTTTTGTACAAGTATTGTGAAATCAAACAAAAAATACCAGACAAACAAAACTCGGGCTTTATCAAATTCTTTTATTACAAATTCAATCAATTTTATAGAAAACAAAAATTATTAATTTTGTTCAAACTTCTGTCTTTGTTATTCAAATACATTATTCATTTCTTGAAAAACAGAGAAATTTAACATTTAATATATTAAATTGTTATTTAAAACATATAACCTACTAACTTACATGAAGTCAAGTCACAATATACCATATTTGGCCAGAAACAAACATTTACAATACGTGATTATAAATGATTTACAAACTCTTATGTAGTTGTGACAGATTACAGTGGTTACTGGTAACATTGATTACCAAAAAGGGTTAGGTTTGGGGTAAGGATAAGGGATAGGGTTAGTTAGGGTTTAGGTGAGGGTTAAATAGAAGATAGTTAGGGTAAGGGTTAATTTAAGGTTAGGGTTTAAAATAACCATTGTAATTTATGTAACCGATGTAAATAAAAACCCCTGTGAATCATTTTACCACTTTCCATTTGTAACCAGTAACAGCTTCATTATAAATGATATACAAACTCATATGTAGTTGTGAAAGGTCACAGTGGTTACTGGTAACATTGCTTACAAAATAGGTTTAGGTTTGGGTTAGGGTTGGGGATAGGGTTAGTTAGGATCAGGCTTAGGGTGATGGTTAAGTTAGAGTTAGTTAGCATTAGGTTTAGGGGGAGGGTAAAGCTAGAATTAGGGATAGGATAAGGGTTAGTAAGGGTTGGTTTAGGGTTTGGGTTAGTTTAGGTTTAGGGATTAGGACAACCATTGTAGCCAATGTGACCAAATAAAAAAGTCGATTGTCTTTCATTTCTCCCTTGAATAACCAGTTTACACTCAAAAGCAACAATTAAAATTCAGCGAAATATAATGCCTTCTTTCAGTTACAAAGGCTATTGTGACTCTAAAAGAAACTCTCTGTTCAAAGCTTTGCACAAACAAAACTTCTAGTTGAGCAAGACTGTGTTTAAAACTATACATGATGCTTAGCATTTTTAAATTAAAAATACTATTTAAAATTGTGTGACCATAACAGAAATATCATCATTGTATTAATCCACTATATATATGTAATGCAATCTTCATTAAAATCCAATATTTTCACTTATTTAACACATTGTGACATCATAAATTCATTGAGCAAAGTTGAGAACAAATGTGTAATACATCTAAATTTCTTCAATACATCATCATTTCTTAATACTATAGTTTTACTTCAATATTTCATGAGATACAATTTAATCTCAAATCATTAATGATTTGTTTCATCATAACTTCTTAATTCATTATCAAACAATTAAACTTACACCTAACTGTACCATCAAATACTGCAAATCAGCATTAATACACTGTACCACTTTAACTTATGGCTGTACTAGAAAATATATTGAATACATTGTATCATCATAACTTAATCATAATAAATGTACATTCACAAGTTTATGCTATAACTTAACCAAATGTCTATTTAATCAGAATTATTTCATCCATTTCAAATTCTTTAGAAGACAATTTCCCAATATTTCTTCAAACTTATTCAATTCAAAGCTTTATTATAACTTTTCCTACACACTGCATCATAATAACCTACATAGAAATCTAGCCAAATCCACAAAGGTTACATCGGCAATGATTCTTGGTTACAAAAAATATCAAAATCTTATGAGGAAAGAAACATAAAAAATACAGGTAAATGCATTACAAACAAAAAAAAATACCATTAAAACAACACAACACCGGCAACACAAGGAATACTGCATGATTGTACAGTCATTTCATGCATATTTTTTTTTTTTTTTTTTACAATTTTATGCTATGTCATGGTATGCGATTTCAACAATATGATATGAGATTTCAATGCAATGCTATGAGATTTGTATGCTATGCTATGAGAAATTGAAATGAAGGGCTAAATGATATGGTATGCTATGCTATGAGAATTGAACAAAAACGCCTCCACATACAGAAAAGTTCCACAAATTTCGAAGTAAAATATTAAAAAACCGAAGTTTAACCACTAATCTGCAATGTAAACATTTATTCTTTTTTAAAAAACCCATGAAAAACCGAGTTGAAATTATGTTGTTTGCTATGGTGTGGTATGCTATGACGAATGAGAATCTAATGATATGCTATGAGATTGTATGCTATGGTATGAGATTACAATGCTATGGTATGAGATTTAAATGATATGCTATGCTATGGTGTATGTTGAAAAAGATATACTTGAACTGACTGTACATGTAGGCTATGAATTCCAGGTTTGTAATCAGGTGTAACAATTGCTGATATCGGATAAGAAAACTATAAGTAGTATTGTGTATCTATTTTCATGAGTCGAGTTCACTTTTAAGGATTACGTTTACTCAAGGGCGAAAAAAATTCTACTATTAGGAACGAAAAACTACCAATTGTACATTGTAGCCCTGCTATTGTATACTTAATTTTCACTTTCCGATAACTAGGTCAATGACCTACTTTTTGTGCTAGTGACCTCTTAATGTTTTTCGAAAAATCCCTCAAAATTATCAACCCTTACCAAGGTTTTCGATATTTGAAATTATTACAAATAATTAAATAATTTTGAGGTTGGGAAACAGTAAATTAAGGATAGCTTCACTGATTACATCTTTTTCAAAAAAAATTGAACATTAAATTTTGAATTTAGGTTAGTCCGAATTTCCTCAATCAATTTTGTAAATTTTACCCATTTTTGATTGAGTTACAAAAAACTGACTAATAGGAGCTCCAAACCAATTATTGTCTAAAACTACAAACATTGTCTGTATATTGCTGGTATTGAAATTATATGACGTCAATGATCAAATTTTTGAAAAACGCTATCTGGAATGGATTTTATGTAGTTTTTAGATTTTGAATATTGCATGTCAGCCAGTATTCTGAAATCATACACGAGATAATATGAACATTCACTATGTAACATGGTACGAAACAACATATAGAAACCTATATTTTTCGGTTATATTGGCACAAAAAGAATTCTAGTGAAAAAAAGAAAAATGACAAACATAGTCTGAATTTCCTCTGTATGAATATAAATTTACCTTTGTCAAATCATATCTTCCTCAAATAAACAAAATATGGAAATCAATGTCGATATTTATTTATAACATTGTTATTTTGTGTTTTTAAATCAATGTTTCACTTCAGATATTGAACTTTGTAAAAATGTTTTCTGAAAACTCAAATTCTGAGTAAACGTAATCCTTAAAATTGTATATGTAGCTATGAAGAGACTGGCACTGATTCCATCTCTGACAGTTTTTTGGACGTTCTTTGTCTCGATGTTTTTCTCTCATTAAAAATCTTTGTTCTAACTTTTGAGATTTTTGTCTTCATATCAAGCCCATCTAATGAGGACAAATTACTTGTCTTCAAGAAGTCTTCAATTTCTTTCTTACCTGTAAAAAATGAAGAGGAGTGAATGATTATATATTTAAAAACATTCAATGTCAATTTTTAAATTTGAACACATTAGGATATGATATTGAATAATCAATATTAAAAAAGGAGAAACTAAACAAAATAATAATACATGTATAAAAGAATTTTTGGTTAGGCTACTTCAAGTGGGAAGAGCGTTTATGTAAATTTATTGGAAAAAAAGCAGCTACATGTACTTCAAAACCATACATGGGATCCAACAATAGTACTTGCCATGAGTTTATGTTCATGGAAATAAAATTTGACGATCAGAGATTAACTGATCATTCCCCTAATTGGTGGTAGTACATGAACTGGTATTTCTTAAGCTTAATATATACAAGAGGCCCATAAACCTTATCGGTCACCTGAGTATAATATACAGCCCTGTATTTTTCCATTAATAGATATTTAATTTAGATCATTTGGTTCCAGGAGAGGGAAGGTGGTACATGTAATTACCTAAAGGATCAAGATCTTTATATCTTAAGATAAGCAATGACACATAGGGGTGGAGTGGTGGTGACCCCCAAGGGTCATGACCTACTTATCATAAGATGAGCCTTGACACTGGGAACAAGAACATACATGGTTAAGAGGTGGGGATTTCAACCATTTTCAAGATATTTGATCATTTCTGGTTCCTCAGGGCTCAGGGTGACAACCAAGGGTCATGACCTACATATTATAAGATGCGCCTTTACAAAAGGAACAAAAATATATATGGTTTAGGGGTGGGGATCTCAACCATTTTCAAGATATTTGATCATTTTTGTTTGGGGGGGGGGGGGGGGTCAGAGTGACCCCCAAGGGAGATGACCTACTTATCATCAGATGCGCCTTGAAACTGGAAACAAGAATATATATGGTTTATGTTTGTCTGTTTAATGTCCAGTAGTAGAGAAGAAGATTTTTTAAGAAGTAATACACATTTACAATATAACCAAAAGAGCCCTGCCCTAATACCAGAATCCCTAACCCTGGGTTCATGAATTTCACAATTTTGAAAGAGGCATTCCTGTGTATCATAATCATATGCTTAGTTTGTCTGTTTAATGTCCAGTAGTAGATAAGGAGACTTTTTAAAGGAGTAATACACATTTACTATATAACCAATAGAGCCCCGCCCTAACACTAGAATTCCTGACCCTGGGGCCATGAATTTCACAATTTTGGCAGAGGCATTCCTGTGTATCATAACCATACGCTTAGTTTGTCTGTTTAATGTCCATTAGTAGAGAAGAATATTTTTTAAGAAGTAATGCATATTCCCTATATAACCAATAAAGCCCCACCCTAACACCAGAACCCCTGACCCTGGAGCCATAAATTTCAAAATTTTGGTAGAGGCATTCCAGCTTATTATAACCCTGAGCTTAATTTGTCTGTTTAGTGTTTAGAAGTAGAGAAGAAGATTTTTGAAAATTGTATGAATTTTAACAGTTTTTGTCCCAAATTTATGGTCCCTAAAGGGGGGGGGGGGGGGGACATGAATTTCACAATTTATGTTCCCCTTCCTCAATTGATGCTACACACCAAATATGGTCCAGATATTCCAAGTAGTTTCAGAGAAGATTAAAATGTTTAAATGTTAACGCACGACGACGGATGAAAACAGATCGTAATAGGTCATCTGAGTAAACTCAGGTGACCTAATAAAACTATGACTTAAGGACGACAGACCCAATTCACTTTGTATATATTTATTGCGCAACTTAAATGAGTGATTGTTATGAACATTGAATTCTCAATATTACTTAAACTCAATGAAAAATCGCTTATGACTCAATATTTAGCTGTTCATTGTTATCAATACACACTTTATATGGTCCATGAAGTGACTGACCTTGCTATAATTTACATGCTAAAAAACGCATCTCAACATTATTGTACATGTGCAATTTCTTTCAGGGATGTTAACAGTTCTGTAGTGAGTTTTATATTAGCTCAAGTCATTTATAACTATCTAAATGGATTAGATAACAGGCTTTCTGCCAGTGAACAACTAAATTACCGTTAATTACTTGTATTAAGAATAGAGTTAAACCCTCGCTGTGCTTAAGTTTTGAATTATTTTATCATGAAAATCTGAAGCACACTCTAATGGTTGTTTGGTTTCATAATTCAACCTCGAACTGATGAAATAAACCTTTTTTCTTAGAGTTTGCACTGTACGTTTCATGAAAAGTTGATGGAAAATAACACCACATTGCACTTTGGCATGCTCTTCTGTATTAACGAAGTCGATGAGAGTCATTTTTTAAATGATATTAGTTCAAAGTCATCATATAAGTACCATATTTCAATTTGGGAAGAAAATCTATTGCAGAATTTTTTTATACATTATTTTTTCTATCACCAGAACACTTTTCCCCATTATGTTCAATTGAAAAAAAGATGAAATAGAAGCAATTTTTGAAATGTTCCTTACTAAAAATCTAATTCAATTTTAATGTTATTTGTTGCTGATTTTAATATATCTTTAGTAACTCTAACTCATATAAAATTTTCATGAAAATCACTATTGTAGAAATGAATTAGGTCTGTTGTCCTTAAGTCTATTCTCAGTTTGTGGTATTGGGACCTTGGATTTTGAGAAAGGTTAAAGGTTTTAAAAAAAGAAAAGTCTACAGAAAATAGGACAACAGCCACAACTACATGTAATCAACAAGGCTCACTTGAATTTACAGTTCAGGTGATCACCTTAAATTTACAGTTCATAAGAGCAAATAGTAGCTTACATGGTAGATTTCCTGTGTTTTTGTCTTTCTGGGTAAATACGTATTTTCGAAAATGAGATTTCAAATCTGTCGTATCTTCCTTTGACCACTTCACTGTTGAATACAGAATTTAAATTTGCAAAGGTTATTTCTGACAATCTAAATTGCAGAATGTAATTCTGCTGAATATCATAATATCATAATGAAATAATACTGCTTCAACGAAATGATCAGACATTGGATAAAAGTTAATATTTTCATTCTTCAAAAAAAAACCAAAAAAACTTAACGGATCAAACACATGAGAAATATTTAAAGAGTGTGGCAGCCTTCTTCTAGTTTTCACACCTTTTTAAACAAAAACAGAATTCAAAATACATTGATGTTGATAATAGCATAAAAAATTACCAGGCCTTGGGTTGATCTTCTCTTTTGATTCTAGAATGCCATCTACATAGGAAAAAAGTTATATTAATTAATGGCATGCCCATATGATAAGTTAAATAAATGGTTTCACATCAAATATTACTCACTGACAAGTTGCTTTTAAATAAGTAATTTTAGCTTTACAAATTTATAACTAAGGTGGCCTACTTTGGTTTTCGTTGCGCAATGCCATGCTTTTGTGCATGCCATGTATATACAAATTGTTTTGATACCATTTATGAAAATTACTGTATACAGGGAAACATTCACCCTCGTTTCATTTTCACCCCTTCTGTCTGCGGGCGAATTCAAAACTGGGTGAATTCAAATGTCTCAAGTTATCCCTCTTAACCACAACTGTGTATGGGCAAATTCAAGACCTGTAGAAGGGCAAAAATAATACAGGGCGAAAATAATCCTGTATACAGTAATACAATACATAAATTATCAATAAAAACAATTTTGGATTTTTAAAAAAATACATTTTTAAAACAAATTTTCCTATGTTTAGTATTTGAACATCACCACTGTGCATTTATGGTGTTTTAATTAACTGAAGATCTGTAGGAGTAGGTCATAAGAATTGACAAAAATGAACAAGAGGCCAACAGACCTAGGCTTTGATGGTCACCTGAGTACCATATACTTAAGGCAATAGGTTACCCGAGTGACTTGTGGCCTAAGAAAAAAAATGTTTACCATAATATGGCTATATTTGTCACCCCCCCCCCCCAAAAAATATAAAAAGAATGTTGACAGATGAAGAACAATTGCAAAAGGTCATCTGAGTGACTCAGGTAACCTAAAAAGTAAAATGTATATGCCTTGGACATTTAATGCTACCATTTGGGTTGTTGATTTTTTAAAAATAAAATCTTTGTACCAATCCACTTTTGTAATACCTCACATAAAGAGCAAAATTTGGTACATTTAGATAGTTTAAGATGACCCCTTTAAAATTCCAGACCTTATAATTTAGTGTTTCCTAACTTTATTAGGCAGAAAATCATACATGTATTACTAATCACATATTACAATATGAGGGAAAATTACTATTGTAGTATCTTAATAATCTGCTTCAAAAGTGCAAAAACTGCAATTTTTTATTTTGTAAACGTATTATATTTGGCTATGTATTCTATTAAGTGTTTTTGGCTTAATGCCGCTAGCTGCATCAAGTACATCGCTAAATGCTATGCATATCTATAAAAATATGGATATTCAGCTAATTCAAATCTGTATTTGTCATTCATTTTTGGGGTTTACTGGATGTAAACTGCACCTTAAATTTTGGTCTCAACTTACCACCCATATCAATTTCTGGGGGCCAGTCTATTCCATTTAAATTTTCCATATCATCCACTACTGGTAAGTAAAAAGAATTGCAATGTTTTAAAGTCTAGTATGAAAACATTAGATTTTAGTTAAAGAAAGCTGATAACTATTTGTAAAGTATTACTAAGTATGGATTTTTTCTAAAATTTGAATTAAACACTATTAACACAATATTGAACATTTCTTAAAATGAAATTTCCATAATTTTTTTTTTATCATAATAATTAGAAATCATTGAGATGGTGTTCATCTCAAAGGGCCCCGCTTAAATAATGGACATTAGGATAAAAAGCATTTCACACACTTAACCTATGACTTAGGAATTTTCCAGTTGGTATAGAACTTTAATTCAAACTCATTGCTAACCCCTTAGGCATTTGTTTGGTTCAATCTGAGCAAGATTAAGACGATGGGAAAGAATTTATGGTCCAAAACTGAATTTCAAAGATATCAGCTATGACCTTCACATCTGACCTAGAAATACGGTTCAAGGTCAATGCAAACCTAAAAGCTTTGTTTATGTGAGGTATGCACCAGATATCTCTAAGAGGAGAGAATATATGATCTGGACATATGTTTTGAAGGTAGTGTAATATGACCTTGACCTACAAACTTTGTTCAAGGTCACTTCACACCCTTTGACCAAAGGCACTCTGTTGGTAAAGTATGAGCCAGATTGGACCGAGAGGAAAGAATATATAATCCAGAAAGGGATTTTTTTTATAATTCTGCTATGATCTTAACCTTAGACCTAGAAACTTGGTTCAAGGTCACTGCACACCCTTTACCCAAAGGTACTTTGTGGGTGAGCCAGACTGGGCCAAGGAGAAAGAAAATTTGTTCTGGACAAGTGATCTTGAATGGACAGACTGATCACTATAGGGCATCTGCTGAGCAGGGCCCTAATAATCAATATAAAATGAACAGTAATATAATGTAACAATATAATGTAAATACCTTCACTGGCTTCTTCTTCCACATTTTTGTAAACCTTTTTAGACATATCCCTTCCTAAAATTACAATGAATTATAAAAAATCTACCATGTTTTAAATAGTTTTCAAATGAGAAAGAAGAAAGTGACACATCCTGATTTTTGTTAGGAGCTTGGATCATTTTTTAATGAAATTTTTGATGCATTATCAATGATTTTATAGACAACGTACAAGTGAAATTCAAACTGGTTTGTGGTCTTGCTCTTTAAATGAATAAATATAGGTAATCAAAGATTACAGAGCTCACCAAGGCAAGGCATCACCTTTATGAAACTTTTTCATATTATATGAAAAACATAGTTAATGATAGTGAAATAGCCTATTGAATGCTGTGACACATAGTATCATAAGATATGAATGTATTGTTATATGAACAATTTCATATTGTATCATATGTTACAATATTTATCATAATATACTGTAACAATAAAATATCAGATTGTACGATACAATACAATATTTTATCATATACCCATCAATTTTTCTTTCTCGATACTGTTTATTTTACAGAGTGTGATCCGATTTTTCGGATCACCACACTGTTGTTTTCCGTATCCATATCACCACTCTCTGAAACTGATGACGAAGTACACAATAAATAACATTTGCTTTTTGGCACGTTTTAAAAGAGTTCGTTTAGAAATGGCTTTGTTCAACAAGTAAACTTTGTACAATTAATTAAAAAAACAGAGTTTTGTGACAATTTTACTTTTTTGATAAAAGCGCATATAATAAATTTATCGTCATAACAGAAACTTGATCCAAAGAGCCGGATCATGTCTCATTGCCAGGCGCGGATCATCAGATCAAACTTGACGCTTCGCGTCTCATTTAATCTGATGATCCGCACCTGACAACTGAACGTGATCTGACTCTTTGGATCAAGTTACTGTTATATTATAATTGCCCGTGCTGCACCTGAAAGAAAAAATTGTCAAACTCCTATTGTGGTGTATAATCGCACCCCAGATCGCAAAGAAATTTTCTAGAAAACAAGTATGCATTATATATGGCAAAGTATGATACTTCCATTTTCAGTACATATAAGCGAAACTTGTGTTTAAAAAGTCACTTGCCCACGGGCAAGTCCCTACCGAGTTTTTACTTGCCCGATTGGAAAAAACACTTGCCCAGGGTGTCGGGCAATGAGATTTGTCAGCCCCTGTGCCAGGATACCAATACCCTTGTATATATATATGTATCCTAATATTTGCTATTTAATTAATTGGTATAAAAAAAACAAACAAACAAAAACGCAATACTCCTTCCAAATAAACACATTTTTCACATAAGACAGCAAAAGACACACTTTATATATCTGAATGCTTCACCTATCCAACATTATAAAAAAAAAAATAAACAAGCCAACAATATACTCTGCGACCGAATTTACGATAACGATTATTTGAATCAGTACACTCGACGACCCACTGGGCCTAGCGGATCCAGCGTACTCTTTTAACTCTGGACACCCCCCTCCCCCCCCCCCCCCCCCGAGTTATAAATAGATATTATAGATTGTAATTTTTAACAATGCAAATAAAAAAAACCCCACACACAAACATTAGTTAAAATGTTATTATATAGATGGTATACTGTATGCAACTTGTAAGAGGGTGTGTTGAGGGTACATGTAGGCCTACATGTAGCACCAGTTGCATGTGAAAAGTAAATTATATAATAGTCGTTGGCTAGCCTATTCAAAGGGTTATTGTTGTCTATGCTAGTTTCCCCTAGAAATATACACAAAGCAATGAATAAACCAACGTTTACTTACCTTGTGACCATTGACCCTTGTCCTGACACTGAAAATTGATGCCATTTTCTTTTGAAATCCCCGGATTATGTACGAAGTACCCGGATGATATAGTCCGTGGACAAAATTGAATTCTTCACGATGAGGAAAAAATTCGAGTTTTTACCTGTTTCCATATTGCGTAATAAATATATGAAAAACCTTTCAAAAAGGCCAATGTTGCTTCTGATTCAAAATTTATAACTACATACACGGCAAAATTGGGAGAAATCGTCGAATTTCCGTGGTACCCTAAATGCGTATGTTTATGTATTCTGACATATATGTGGTCAATAATTGTGGCACCTTTTAAATCTTTAAAATGCATAAAAACAAATTAATTTAACATGGCAAAGTCAGGATATGTCTTTAAAAATTAAGCAATTAACAACTCACTTGTAGTTATGAGTGTTTTGCCATACAAATCAAGCATGAACATTGAGGCACCCGGTTTGGTGTCCCCTTAATCTGCATGTCCCCTTAACATGTATATATATTTACGACCGGTATCTCTAATGTTCAGGTTGTATATATATATATATATATATATATATATATATATATATATATATATATATAAAGAGGTGGAAATTGTCTATCTAAATCATTTTGAATCAGAAAGAAGTAATGTTTGTCATTTAAAGGTGTATTTGTCTTGACGGTAATCGATAATATTTCAGGTACATTCAATGTGTAAATAGTAGAGTACCTGACACCTTGTCCTTCTCTTGATCATGTTTATAGGACTGGTTCATCATCTGCTGATGTTGAGGTACACGGTACAGTGCAGACAGAGACAGCCATGGACGATTAGAACTATGTCTGATGAATCCTTGTTCGTTTACGTTTAGGCATCTTTGCATTGTTTATTACTGATCTGTCTGAAATATCGAAAACAAAGAGTTTCTCAGATCTTCATATAACATGGATAACTTTTATGTATTTGAAACGTTTTTGATGTGGCCATCTAGAGCAAGTTAAAAAATATATGTTATTGCCATTTAGAAAACATTACCCCAAAACTCGCGCCATAATAGATTACACTGAATTTTTTATTTGGCAAAGACGAAGATCTCCAACTGCTCAGACAGCTATAAATAAAAAACACAGCTTGCTTGCCTCAGAATATATTACTTTTGTATCTATACTTTATGGTGGAAATGTATCTCATATATATTACCGAAGCTTCAGGAAGAGGGTGATGATATTATGGCTGATCAATAAAAGATTTAAATACTGACAGAAAAGCAATTTTAAATATCCCTCCTTTTACCAGAAAATGTTCTTGGGGGGGGGGGGGGGGAGAACAACTTAATGGTAGTAAAATAAAATAGACACGTAAAATAGCAAAACTTATAATATACTCACACGCAAAGGAAACGCAAGTGTAGTATCAAGTATGTATGTATATATATATATATATATATATATATATATATATATACGTGGGTGCCGGTCTTTCGGATGAGACCGTATAAAGCGAGGTCCCGTGTCGCAGTAGGTGTGGCACGATAAAGATCCCTCCCTGCTCAAAGGCCCTGAGTGCCGAGCATAGGCCTAAATTTGCAGCCCTGTCACCGGTAATGGTGACAGCCGCCGGATAGCTGAAAAATTGCTCAGGCGGCTATAAACAAACAAACAAACAAACAATATATATATATATATATATATATATATATATATATATATATATATATATATATAAAAGCACTAGGAAACCAACAACACTAGAAATCCTAAAGTGTCGGATCTAACGAGTAGATACTTAGTCACGAAATCGAATATAAAAAGCACTAAGGATGACTAAACGACACGAACAATCAAAATTGTCAAATTTTCGGGACACCCAGTCCCTTCTTCAGGACAAACTACAGATATATTACATTAAGAAAACATAAAAGAAAAAATAGCACTAAATCAGTCATACTCAGTACACCCGACTGACCGGACATATAAACCTTATCATTAAACTGTTCTCTAATCAACTCCAAAATGTAGTTTTTTGAAAGTTTAGTTTCGTTTTATTAGTAGTTTTAGATTTAGTGCTATTTTTTCTGTTATGTTTTCTTAATGTAATATATCTGTAGTTTGTCCTGAAGAAGGGACTGGGTGTCCCGAAAATTTGACAATTTTGATTGTTCGTGTCGTTTAGTCATCCTTAGTGCTTTATATATATATATATATATATATATATATATATATATATATATATATATATATATATATATAATTTTTAACATTAAATAATACAAATGCCAACAGTATCAGATATACAGAAATTTGAGCAAGGACAGTTCATGGGCAGCAAATACAGATCCCATCTTTAGATTCATGACAGCATAAGTGTGGCACAGATTAAAATAATCAGAAAATATTTTGAAAACAATCTATGTATATATTAGCAATAAAACTATATTGCATTACTTCTAACTTTGGAATTAAAAATTTACAACATTCCACTCAACTTTGAAAAATTTAAAAAAAAAGTATCTTTGATTTTCTGAGTTATGAATTCCATAGCAATGGATCAATGTAAATGGTTTCAGTGTAAACTTTCCATTTCTGACATCGCCTTCTAAATACAGTATAAAATCACACCACTGTACATTTGGAACTGCCGTTTGAGTTTGAATTTGTGTGTACGAATTTGAGATCTCTTTTTATTTCATACATCCATTCCCGTATTTAAAGTAAAATTTCTGAACTTGTATGGGCATTTAATTTCAAGTACTGCTGTCCCACAATACTTACATTGTAACTTCCCTCTGGTGAAGCACCTAGATGGAGCTTACTGTGGTCTATCATAAGACCTGGTGTTTCTAACTTGCCACATTTCTGTTCTGCAATATACATTTTTTAATATAGATTTCTTGCCAAAACTTATCGTTCCTTACCATAAGGTGACTGACTCAGACTGTTGGCCAGTCTACTAATTTCATTACAATCATTTTCATCTTAATGTCATTACAATCATTTTCATCTTAATTTCGTTACAATCATTTCCATCTATGTATGTTGATAAGTAGTAAAATACTGATATACTACCATTGGGAGTAAAGTTTGAAATACTTGGTTTTAAGGTTGTGAGAACACTATCGTCACTGTTACCATTGGCAGCAGTGTCAAGAACGTCAATAATTTGAGTGTCGAAACCTTTAACTAAATCTAAAAGCATACGATCAACATCACAATTATCTATATTAAGGCTAGTAGTATCAAAACGCTGTTCAGATGACTGTACAATTTCATCCATTAGTCTGGGTTTCGATTCTTTGCGAGGAACGTCCCACATATATTTTCTGTCGTTGCATGTCTCGGTATTTCTGTCGACATGTCTCGGTATTTCTGTCGTTGCATGTCTCGGTATTTCTGTCGACATGTCTCGGTATTTCTGTCGACATGTCTCGGTATTTCTGTCGACATGTCTCGGTATTTCTGTCGACATGTCTTGGTATTTCTGTTGTTGCATGTCTCGGTATTTCTGTCGACATGTCTCGGTATTTCTGTCGTTGCATGTCTCGGTATTTCTGTCGACATGTCTCGGTATTTCTGTCTCGGTATTTCTGTCGACATGTCTCGGTATTTCTGTCGACATGTCTCGGTATTTCTGTCGACATGTCTCGGTATTTCTGTCGACATGTCTCGGTATTTCTGTCGTTGCATGTCTCGGTATTTCTGTCGACATGTCTCGGTATTTCTGTCGACATGTCTCGGTATTTCTGTCGACATGTCTCGGTATTTCTGTCGACATGTCTTGGTATTTCTGTTGTTGCATGTCTCGGTATTTCTGTCGACATGTCTCGGTATTTCTGTCGTTGCATGTCTCGGTATTTCTGTCGTTGCATGTCTCGGTATTTCTGTCGACATGTCTCGGTATTTCTGTCGACATGTCTCGGTATTTCTGTCGACATGTCTCTCTGACCACAATGTCAAACTGAACAATAAAGCCACAACATGTTTACATCCACCATCATCTCCGGAAAAAAAAGATATTCTATTCAAAAAATACTCTTGATTAAAATGCTGAAAATATTCTTGTACATGATCTCTAGCTATGAAACATTTTTTTATTCCCTAATAATATTTATCTTTATATTTACTACAATAGTGTATTAAGTGTCATGTAAGTTTTTATATATACAAGGTCGGATTGATGATGTTCCCCAAAATCTTGTGATCAAAACCAGCTATCTAATGCGATTAATAGGTTTCACGAAACATCAAGGTTATACATTATAAAGATCCCCGTGAGGGCCCGGGTTAGAATAGGTCCTCAGTACCCCTTGCTTATCGTAAGAGGCGAATAAATGAGGGGGGGGGGGGGTTCCTTCGGATGAGGTCCCGTGTCACAGCAGGTGTGGCATGATAAAGATCTCTCCCTGCTCAAAGGTCATAAGCGCCGAGCATAGGCCTAAATTTTGCAGCCCTTCACGGGTAATGGTGACATCTCCATATGAGTGAAAAATTCTTGAGCGGGACGTAAAACAATAATCAATCAATCATTATTAGTTTTTTTTAAATTGTGTAATCAAAGATTTAGGTATTCTATTGTATACAAAGTTTTTGAATTGTATAGTTATCAATATAAGTTTATATATCACAATTCAATTCTTTTCTAAAAGTGACACATTTCATTTGAAACTTATTAAATTTGTGTCTACGCAAAATTATGATGATTTTTAAAATTACAGAATAACAGTTCACTAGTTTGTTTGTAAACATCAACAAGACTCGCGTCCTGTTTATATAACACAGAGGTAAAAAGTTTGGAGCGTTAAATGAGTTATATTTTCATTGCACAATTCGAATGCAGGAGTATTTATCTATATCATGCATTCGTATAAGAAGGATAAGTCAACATGGAATTGTGTTGAATGTGATATAATGAATATGATTGATTGATTGATTGTATATTGTTTAACGTCCCGCTCGAGAATCTTTCACTCATATGGAGACGTCAACACTGCCGGTGAAGGGTTGCAAATTTAGGCCTATGCTCGGCGCTTATGGCCTTCATTGAGCAGGGAGGGATCTTTTACGTACCACACCTGCTGTGACACGGGACCTCGGTTTATGCGGTCTCATCCGAAGGTCCGCCCCCATTTAGTCGCCTCTTACGACAAGCAAGGGGTACTGAGGATCTATTCTATCAACCCGGATCCCCACGGGGTTAATAAATATATGATACTTGACATCAGTTTTATTTTCTCCAAGGACATTAAGTAATTTTGTAATTGTATAGGATGACGTTTGTTATAATTATATTTGTTTTCATTGTTGCTAACCCCGTGCAATCACAGCCAGCAGAGGCACAACTCCCATCAAATGCAGTTAAGAAGGCACCTTATCCTGTGTGAATCAGCTGACGGTGAAGTCTCTCTAACACACAGCGATCCTACATGTAGATAGTTGTAAGCTATTACATGACAACAAACAGTATGTGCGGGGTCCTGGCATAGGGCACTAAAACGTGTACTCAGATGAATTGGGATCAAGGTGTGTTAATGGGATGTCCAAATGGTTCCTCTCAGGAGCTAGGACCACTGTTCGCTATCTACACATTTAATATATTTAACTTGTTGCATGTACACGACAGAGATAGAAAATAATTACCCCCCCCTCCTCTGCAGTAGTAAGTACGCTTATAGAAAAAAAATAGTGAAACAAATCCTTATAACGATAAGAAGTGGTAACTTGATGAGGACAAAGAGAGATCGCTCGACAGTGCTATGTAAGTTATGGTCAGAAATCCCCGTTAACAACCACAACCAGCAGAATTCAATAACACACAAAAAATTACTATTTTACGATAAATACAAAAAAAATTCCAATTTGGATTCAAACGTCACGTAATGTACACAAAAATATTCACAAATCGACTGGGAATATTTCAAAGTCAACAGTGAATTAAATCTCAATCGGCAGAGGCGTCGGAACCGGTGGGATTGGTTGTTCACATTATCAGAATAAGCTTCATTTGTCTATATTACATCTTGTCATTAATAAAATTTCGTTTATACATTTTAGATAATCTTTATTTATCTTTCGTGATTGATACTGAACTGGAAGATAACGGTTCACAGTGGATGGCAATTCCAAAGCATCATGTTTCGAGAAAATACTATGTAAAGCTCTGAATGCATCAACGAAACGGTGGGCACCACTGAAAATCCTAGTCATGTTGAAAAAGGAAAACATGGAGGCTGTATGTTTAGCATCTGTATCTCAGAGCGATTTTGAAAGCAAGAATTTCAAAGATGATAAATCTTTGACCTTGTACCCTTCTGACGCCCCTCAAGGTCAAACTCCAGTGAAAGTGTTAGGTGATGGTGTTTACCGCTCAATATCCCTTTCAATACTTGGATGTGAAATGCAACTCAGAACTTTATTTGAACTGGTTCATGATGTGAAATGGTATTTGAACGCTGAGAATTTCCGCAAAATGTCGGAAAGTGCATTTTGGATGACATATTGAGACTTCGCTTTCAGATGAATGCGGAGTAACTGGTAATGCAACAAAATATCTGCAGAATGAATGTCTTAAACCTGCCAAGTTAGGCGAGTATTCCTCATTGCTGGACATTTATGCAAAGCAATTTGTAGGCCCATCCAAAGCATTTTCCCCAGATATATTAAATGCTGCTATCAGCAGAGACTGTCACAATCAGCTAATAAAGCCATACGGCGTGTCTTCGAATGAAAGGTGTGTGATGTGGACTCATACATCCAATGTGGTATGACAGAATCGGTCTTCTAACCACTTAGTCCTCTGTGTTCCACCGGATGTTCTTACTAAGGGTTCAAGAAACCTTAGCAGCTCTGATTTGGAAAACAGTTATGGAACGGAACTTCAGTATACGTTAGAAAATCCTTCTACATTCACAATGGGTGAAATGTCTGAGTTGAAGATTGATTGATTGATTATTTATTGCTTTCCGCCACATTCTACAATTTTTCAGTTATCTGGTGGCGTCCAGTTTTAGTTGGTGGAGGAGAGAACCCAGATACAATGTACCTGGGAAGAGACCACCGACCTTCCGCAAGTAAACTGGCAAACTTGCTCACATAACACCGCGGCCGAGATTCGAACACGCACCGACAGAGGTGAGAGGCCTTGTGATTTTGAGCCCGATGCTCTAACCACTCGGCCATGGAGGCCTCCGAGATGAAGATAGTCCAAGTGATACTTCAACGCCCAAAATGCAAAAAACTGGGCAAGGACGGAATTTAGAGGCTTCATCACTTGGACTGAGTTTTGTGAACAAGACGGACATTTCGAGCAGATACTCTTCAGAATGTAATACTTAACTACAAAGTATTATTGAGTATATAGAGGTATCGATAGCGTATGTAAAAGTTTCAGATATGAGATGCTGACTAAGAGAGGTTATGACCTACATGAACAAATTTGACTTCCTCTTTGGTTGTCTGTTGGGTGAACAGTTGCTCTGTCATAGCGATATTCTTAGCAAAGCCCTTCAGACAAAACTTTGTCTGCTGCAGAAAGTCAGGAAAATGTTCTCAGCACGGTGAAAACTCTGGAGTCTCTTAGAACAGACGACCCAGTTGCTAAGACACTAGCATTAATTACGGATAAAAATTGCTTTGATAAGATTAAGGATTATATCCCTCATGCATAACTCTGACCCTTGCCGGATTTGGCTCCAGTATTTGGTATTTTTGTTTGTTTGTTTGTTTTTTGTTTTTTGGTTGTTTTTTTTTTTTTTTTTTTTAGCTCTTTCATGTTTTTTCTTATTTCGGATTTCCAACATTTTTGACTTAAGCATCACTGAAGAGACATGATGTATTCGAAATGCGCATCTGGTGCATCAAAAGTGGTAACGCTTATGTTTTATATTTACTTGTGAATGGCATTAGAAATCTTTTTGATTGACCAGGATATGACAAATATATGCAGCTTGAATTGTTGTTATTGAAAAAAAAAAAGATTTTGATAAGAAATGTGAGTTGGTCACATTTTTTTACGGCACAGACATCAATGCCAAATGTTTTAGAATTCAATTTTAAACAATCAGGACCTATCTCCTCATTCCATTCAGGCAATCACTGAATTCGTCAAAACAGAAGGCATATTACTGTATAACGAAATTGCAGTTTTAATTGAACTTCTTGTAATACCAGCAACATGCTATCAGCGAAAGAAATGTTCAGCACACGGCACCGCATCAAATCGTAGCTGTGATCAATTATGACCCAAGTTAGACTAAATAACCTGATGTTCCTTCACGTATATCAAGAAGCGACGGGGAGTCTGGATCTGCGGGGCGTGGCGTGAATTTGTTGGTGAGAATGAACACAGATTATCCGTTTTTTGAAAATTTTAAAAAATTGCGACATTTTGATGAGGCAATGGCCAATTCCTATAGCTCACTCAAGTACTGTAGTTTCGATTACAATTTGTATATGAATTCAGTAGTCAATAGGAAGTAGCTTGTCTGTGTGCTGGACGTAGAAACTATATTTGTCGGTTTAGACACCCCTCTCCCACTTTCAACTTGTTTTCCGACGTCTATAATCGGTTATCAAAATTAATTTCCTGAAGTCTCCAGTTAAATCTACCACTGCTTAAATACCTGGCAAACAGAGTATAAAGTTACATAATTCAGGGTGTATTTATGCTACAAATGAACTTTCTAGACTGTTCGTGAAGGACACTCTTTTGAAATCTTGGCAGCTGGGCAATTGTTATAAAATCTAGGTCACAGGTCATCAAGTGCACACACATGGAAACACATCACGCAACAATATTCAATGAGTCTAATAACATATAGAAGAGTTGAAATTCCTCTTTTTGAAAAATAGGTAATCATGATTCACAACCAAGAGTTATTTCCCTTACTACAGTAATGTGTTGATTAATAAATGTAGGTAATACATGTTTTCTCTCTCTCTGTCTCTCTCTCTCTCTCTCTCTCTCTCTCTCTCTCTCTCTATATATATATATATATATATATATATGAGGGTTTAACTCAAAGGCGTGCCCGAGTCTACTAAATGATAGGTACGGTCGGGTAAAATGTCTGTTTACTAGTCCAACTGGTCGTGGTGTAAAAAAAATAATCAAGAAGCTTTTATTTTAAACCATAAGAAATTCTATTCTGATGTAAGAAAAAATAATAACAACACCTTAAACCTGTTGATGACGTAATCTTTACTTTCAGTAGCAATATGGAAGTGGCGGTGGGAAGTGATTGTGCGTACAGTTTATATATATATATATATATATATATATATATATATATATATATAATTCATATTAATTTAAAAACATTTGAATTAAATGATGGAAGTTTTTATCAAATTGTGTCGTAAACAGTCATTTTCGGTGTTGTAAGTGCGGCAAATACGACTTTTCATCCTAAAGATGCCCCAAAGGCAGAAGAAAGGTATGGAAGAAAAAAATCAGGGTTAAGAACAAGAAAACGATCAAAGTCGTTTTATTCTAAATGGACGGAACAATCTTCATGGGTAGATAGAAAATATGATTGAGTATTGTTTGTCATTTATTAATGTTGATGTTAAAAAGATGCTGGAGTTCCTTGTAGTGTGTGGGGATCATAGTCTTTAGTTTTCTGTCAAATCTGGTAATTATCAAGGACGTTTTTCTAATAGAGGACATATCTCTTCACTTAAAACCCTGTAAACAGATAATTGGTCTGTATACAAAGATTGATTGATTGATTATATATTGTTTACGTCCCTCTCGAGAACCATTGCCGGTGAAGGGCTTACACCCCTGTAAACAGATAATTGGTCTGTATACAAAGAAACGCGAGTGGTTTTCTATGAAAGGTGATAAATGTTAAGGTAGTTATTGTAGGAGATAAAAAATATCACTGAAAACCTTGTAAACAGATATTTGGCGTGCATACAAAATAAAGAATTATTAATTCTGAGTGGTGTGCCGTGAAAACTGTCAAGAAACAAGGAAGGTTTTTTCTCAAAGCGTCAGAAACATGCCCTTGACTCAAACCCTGTAAACCGACCTATACAAAGTTTTAAAATCTTTTCCACAAAAAAAAGAGTTTTAAGCTTATATATTTCATGGTACGAAAAGTTGTAAAGTTTAGTTGGTTGGTTGTATATTGTTTAATGTCCTGCTCGAGAATTGTGAAGGAAAATGATAAGGAATGACAGGAATGTTATAGTGTTGACGAAGACAAGAATGCTTGAGGTATTTATTATAAGTACGCCGTGAGAATTAGCATAACTTTTCAGAAATGTCTTTGAACATATAGCTTAACGGAAATTATTGAGTTGCTGCAACGGCGGATCCAAAGGGTACGTGATGGGATTTTGGATTTTCTCCATTCTAGAAACAAAAATATACACTAGATTCGTAAGAATACTGAATAAGAAATCTACATGAGCTTTTTACATTCTTGAAAGGTTATCAAAAAAAAATTAACATCCATGTCCGATATTTTATTGAACAACACAACGACAAAGTTGTTTCCTGGTATGTGCTGACGAAATCGTATTTGTAAATGTGTATCCATGTGCTAACTTTCACTTTCACTTTAAAGTAATAAGTTGAACGAGACTATGAATCAACATCGAGACAGGCTACTGACAAAGAAGTTGATATTACAGGGGCTTGTACAGTGTCGTCTAAAGTTGGCATCTCTACGGTAGTAATAATGATCTAGTTTGCCAGTACAACTCGTCATTAAGTCAAATGCTATCTGACGTGCTTCATATCAATCGTTAGACCGTTCTTGGCACATTGATTCAGACATCGGATTATTCCGTTTGTCTGATCAAGATGTGGGACTCACGGCAGATGTGACAGGTCGACAAGGGATACTTACTCCTCTTAGACACCCGACTCTACCTCTGGTATGTCCATGGGTCCGTATTTGCCCATCTCTCTGATTTGAATTTTCTGTGGGACTTGCGAGATTGAATGCTGTTCGTTACCTTAGCCTTTCCTTATACATTTCATCTATGGATTTTGAATTAAAATCAGGCTTTATATCAGTGTGATTTGAATTGTAATTAATTAATCTAATTCTCTAACAATTAGCCCATACTTCCTTTATGTATATTTTCTGTATGATACAAAAAAGAAACTCCGGCATTGTGATACATGTATAAAGTTTGTATAAAGTTTGTAAGCCAACTTGAAAGATGTGTGTTTTCATCTAGAAATGTAAGGCACTGACATAATATTAAGAAATGCATTAAAAATGAAGGATTATCTCATGAATAGCACTGATACTTTGCCGAATTTGGCTCCAGTATTTGGTACAGGACCACACAGCTAAGTCTCACTTCCGGTGGATAACTTCCGGAGACAATTACGCATTTCTCAGCATAGCTATAAAATACGCCGGTGTGGAGATGTGATTTCTTCTGTGCAGGGCGTGCATAGTGGGACATAGTGGACTTACAGATGTCAAGAGTATGAAATGTATTCAAGCGGCTTCCCTTTAAATATGTAAAGTGTACAAAACAAAATACAAAACACTATAGAAATACACATTTTACCAAAGTGGAAATTTTAAAACAATGCCATATTTGCAAGTGATATACTGGAAATGATGTGTACGAGTAACGAAATCACGTGATATATTACAAATTCCACGTAATCACTCCCTGAATACTGATTATTGACCTAGTTAGTGTAACAGTCAAACTCGGGTAATGAAACTGCGTGTGAGAAACTTACTGAGCACATTCACTTGTGCAGTGATGCATATTTGTTCCACTCCCGCACGTAAACAAAATGTTTCGCGCCTTACTATGCACAAGAGTTCTGCAAAGGTAAACAACTCGGCCGTATCTCGAGACCGGCGTATTGACTTAAATGAGGTAAAAGAAATGATCATAACTATTTTCGTGTTTGCGTATTATCGACCTCAACAGACAAGATGTCAAGTTTCCTACATACTCTCGGGTTGGGGGTGGGGGTGGGGGGGGGGGGGTGGGGGCGGAAAACAATGCATGTGCCAATGTAAACAATCGATATCAAAAGTCATTTATACGTTTTCGTGGGAACCCGGGTTATAATAGATCCTCAGTACCCCTTGTTTGTCTAAGAAGCGACTAAATGGGGCGGCCCTTCGGATGAGACCGCAAAAACCGAGGCACCGTGTCACAGCAGGTGTGGTACGTTAAAGGTTATATACAAGTCTCTGAGTTACTTCTATACATCTCTCTCTCTCTCTCTCTCTCTCTATATATATATATATATATTCATTTTTTTAAACATCATACGAACCATTGTGCCTTAAAAATATGGGTGCCAACCGTATGAATTTTATCAAGTCTTAAAAATGATCTCAGAAATCTTTCCTAGTCTTTGTAAACATTTTGAGAGAGAAAATAACAGTTTGCATTTTCTACTTTTCCATATGAACACAGTGGACTTGCGATATTAGTTCATAGTACACAATCATAACCTGCATGTACCACTCCTACAACTATAGTTAAAATAAAATGACGGTAATTTAGCTTTGCGCTTTATTTATGTTTTAAAATTTCAGATTTAATGAACATTCCTAATGCCAGTAGAGAGGAAGTCCCACTTACTACACTGTACTAGATAACGATCATTGGGATAAAAGATCCATGTTTACATTTGTGTTCGATATGCAGATGAATTGCTTCGTATCTTTGCACCATTCGGACACTAAACTGTGTATGCAAATACATATTTGTCCACAAAATTCAGGACCAGTGAAGTTGAATTTGGCGTATTGCGTTACATGACTTTAATGCGGTGCATATTCAAATTATGGACAGTTTCACATATCAGTCGTAAATATAGAATTCTGATACCAAAATCAAATACAAAAAAAAAAGTTCCTGAAAGTATCATAAATGTTCATAACGTGTGAGTCGAAATCTAACATTTGCATACACTAATTTGGCATGAACCATTACTACAGTAAATGCCATGACATGCAGTCTGCACAACTCTAAAAATCAGATACTTTTACTAATGTTAATATAAGTATCTCCACCATCTCTATATTATGATAATCTCAACATTGAAAGTAATATAGTTCAAATGAACATATATGCGTACAACAGTTGACAAAATGAGGTCCTAAAATATGCACTGTTGATTTCTGCTATATATATTTCTAGAATCATTTTATTTTTACTGTTTTTGATTTGAATGAAAAGGCTAAGATAACTAACAGTATTCAATTTCGTAATTCCTATAGAAAATACAACTCGGAGAGATGGGCAAACACGGACCCCTGGACATACCAGAGGTGGGATCAGGTGCCTAGGAGGAATGTATTTGTTCAAATCAAAGGATTGGAAACAAGTTCTAACAATTTACTGGTCCCTCTACTGAAACATTATGCTATATCATGTGAGATAAATAATTAACAGGTAAAACGTACAATAATCAAATGAATATACAAATTTCATCTATAAATATTTGAACAGCTGCAAGACTAATTCAAGTACTTTTTCAAGTTTGTCAGTATCGTGAACAGAATAGCCACCCCCAAGCAACTGAAGCATATTCAAGAGGTCTAAAAAGTTATGTACAATTTTGACATGTTTCAAACAAATTTTGAACATAGGCTTTTTCAATAGCCCATTTTTATAAGCTTTGTCTACTATGAAATCAAGATACACAGACCAACTGAGGTTTTTGTGATGATAATAAGTCTAATTGAGGATAAACTGGAACACACTTCATCCTATCACCTTGAAAAAAATAATTTTAATATAACAGGGTTGTTTTTGTTTGAAAAATAAACAACTTTAGTTTTTGATGGATTGCATTTGAGTATAACCACGTATTATCTGGACTGAAATATAAGTAAAAATACACGAATGTAACATTTACTGTCTGTTTTCCAGATATCATGTAAAATTGCAACGTTTTAGTCCAGCTATCATATAAGAATATCTACGTTTTTGTTCAGTAAACATTGAGAGTCCAGTGGGTAAGAAGCCACATAAATTCCTCATCCTGCACATTGCAGTTTTATTAATTGAGACATTGAGAGTCAAATTTACCTACATGTGTAAATATCCGGGGCAAAATTGATGTGTTGCTAAGTATTTAATCAGTTCATTATACAAAACATTCAAAAAAATCTTGCATGTAGGATATGTCCAGTCTTGTCAGTGCCGGTTTGATTAGCTTATATTTCAAGAACAGAGAACGTTCGGGCAGAAGAGGGACACCTTATAGTATACCAAAAATAAGAATAAAGAAGCAATTCTGTGTATGTTATACTGAGCTCTCAGCCCTCCGATAAAAGTAAATTTTTTATTATATACATAATGTATATTACAGATTGTTTCCATTTAAAAAAAGGTAAACAAATGGGCGGCCATTTTGAATGCCTACACTTTCGCATGGCGGTTATAAAAATATTCCTGTCATATAGAAAAAAAAATGCAGAACGTTCACACATGTATGATGTTTAAAAAGCAGACGATTTGACACAATTTACACTCAAAATAAATTAAATATTTATAAAAGCGTGCTTTCATTGTGGCGTCATGTTTAGCAAATTTACAAAAATTGGTGATCTTGGTCCAGTCGAGTTAATTGAGTGATTATATGGTTAAGAAAATATGATTTAGATACTTGTATGAATTTTATGTAAATTTCAGAATGATGTGAACTTGGGTACATGAGATTCAAAATGGCGAAATACTTACTTATATATATATATATATATATATATATATATATATATATATATATATATATATATACATATCTGTGTGTGTATGTGTATATGTGTGTGTATGTATGTGTGTGTATATTTGTGTGTATGTGTGTGTATATATGTGTGTGTGTGTGGGTATATATATGTGTATGTATGTATGTGTATATGTATGTGTGTGTATGTATGTATGTGTGCATATGTGTGTGTATGTATGTGTATGTATGTGTGTATGTATGTGTGTTGTATATGTGTGTATGTATATGTGTATATATATGTGTGTGTATGTATGTGTGTATGTATGTATGTATGTGTGTGTATGTATGTGTGTATATGTGTGTGTATGTATATGTGTATATGTGTGTGTATGCATGTGCGTGTGTATGTATGTGTGTATATGTGTGTGTATATATATTTGTATGTATGTGTGTATATGTGTGTGTATGTATGTGTGTGTGTGTGGGGGGGTATTCTTGTTACCTATAGGGAGAGCTGTGAGAGCTAGGGTTTTGCCCTCTGTAAATCATTTCCAGTTATCCATTCAAATTGTTCAATCCCAGTGTCTTTTCTCAATCATGGTGCAGCATCAACTAAAATATTCCTCTGCCAATCATACAGCATAAGTAGAGAAAGTCAAAGGCATTTCAAACATGACCTTAAAACCACGGTAGGTGTTGGCATGATAAAGAACCCACACTGCAACATCTTTGAGACTGGAGAAAATCCAACTACAGCTTATGATTAGTTAACATCCGTTTGTTGACAAAATGTAACTTTTGTTGTCAATATCTCAGAAAATAAGAATAAAAAATATAAACCTCCCACCCAACCCGCACGTTTTAGTGACCTGAATGTTAATCTACTTATTGACCACTAATTAACTAGCACGGGGAACTGTAGAACTCTAATGCATGTACAGTTAAAAAGGTAGTAATTTTTAAATCTAATACAAACTTGTGTATAATCGTAATCATAGTCTTGGTGGCCTCTAGTCAAATACTGACAAATAATGGGGCCTCTGTATTGTCAATTTGTGTGCTACATTTTTCAACTGTTGTCGTGCACAGATCACTTTTCAGAATCAGTCAGCACTTTAAGCAAACCTACAACACAGAAACTGAATGAAATCCCTGTAGATTTTTTTTACGTAATCATGTGCATAGGTGAGAACACATGCATGAACAGTCACATAACCTCAGTCTATTTAGAATTAGAAAGTACACCGACTGTACCAGACACATAACCTCCTTGAAGCCAGTCTTACAATTGGCTATTTTAGAATCCTGAAATGATCTCTCTCTCTCTCTCTCTCTCTCTCTCTCTGTATATTTACATGCAATGCATGGCGAGTCCAGGAATTTTTAAGGAGGCGGGGGGGGGGGGGGGGGGGGTAGACTGTGGTTTAGGATCTCCAGTGTTTTGAGGCCTTTGGGGTAACTTGTATGGGTTATTTTAGCTATATTTTATAGTTTATACATGGACATAATAAAATTAACAAATTTTATTTTTTAAAAATATTTTTTGTTGTTGTCACTGTGCATAAACGATTGAACTATTAACTTCTTAACAATTGTCATTCCAGTTCTTTTCAAATTTGGTATGAAGCATTTTTGGGACAAGATGGACATAGATTGTAAATTTAGGACTCCTATCCACCTGGGGCCCTAGGGGCGGGGCCAAAACTGCCAAAAAATGTCCAATTTTCAAAACTCTTCTTCTCTAGAACTGCACATTTGTAAGAAAACCTAAAGTCATAGTAACATAGAGCAGGAAGGTCTCTACCACAATTGTAAATTTCATGATCCCCGGGGTAGAGGTTCTATTCCTAGGGCAGGGCCATGGGTATATGGTATTTATGTGTAAAACATTTAAAAATAGCTTTAATGCTATTGATACCAAATATTGAAACTAAATGGATATTTAGAATGAGCATGTAATCCTTTACCAAAATTATCACTTTTATGATCCTAGGGTAGGCGTTTTGGTAAGAGGGTGAGGTCAAAAGGGGCAAGAGGGTGGGGTCAAAATGGGCAATGGTTAAATATGCTAACAATTGAACATTTTTAACTTCTTGATAACTACCATTCCTATCTTTTTGATATTTGGTATGAAGCAATTTTGGGACGAGGTGGACATATATTGTAAATTTCAGGACTCCTGCCCCTGGAGCTTTAGGGGCAGGGCAAAAACTGCCAAAAAGTGACTAATTTTCAAAAATCGTCTTCTCTACAACTGCACAGGTGCCTCTACCACAACTGTAAATTTCATGATCCCTGAGGTAGCGGTGCTGACTCCAGGGTGGGACCAAACGTTGTATATACAGTGTACACATATTTCCCCCATCAGCATTGTACTGTACGGCTCCGACAGTAAAAGTGTTGCATAACACGATGAAAATATGAAGTATTTCTTATTTACATTGGTACTGTTTTAGCTATACAAGATTGTTTAACCCAGCATAAGATTATCTGTATTATTATTCAATAATCTTTATGTAAATCAGTGAATCTTTAATAAAGCATTGTAAATAAAATTTTGTGTTTTCTTTTAATTTGTGGTTTGTAATTATCTCAGTTTTTAAATATTTTATCAAATAAATAGTAAATCCATTAGAATAAACCATTGGTACACCATTCAGAAATTTCAGGAGCACAATATATATACATCACTGATAAAGTGTCTAGCCTTGATTCAATTATGTTGTCATGTGTTAGAGAAGGGTAAGTCCTTCACATTAACACGTTTCTGCACTCCAGAAAACTAGTTTGTAAAGTAGTTTCAGTAGTGCGCAATCTGTGCGTAAACCATGCGTGACGACTAGTTTCAACAGTGCGGAAACATTACGGAAACCTAAGGTTTCAACAAGTTTTCGCTGCGGAAACCACCTGGAATCGGGGACGGCCTCAGTTTACGCACTCTGTAAACCCTTGTAAACTTGAAATTTCCAAACTGAAACTCCGCATCAATCAATTGTTTTATCAAGTTTCCACATAGTTTCCGTACAGTTTCTGCACCATGGAAACCATAGTTTTCATGTAGTGTGATTTACTTCTATACACATCACTGAATTAGTTCTATACACGTCACTGAATTAGTTCTATACACGTTACTGATATACTTCTATACACGTCCCTGAATTAGTTCTATACACGTCACTGGTTTAATTCTATACACGTCACTGATTTACTTCTATACACGTCACTAAATTTCTTCTATACACGTCACTGATTTACTTCTAAACACGTCACTGATTTACTTCTATACACGTCGCTGAATTAGTTCTATACACGTCACTGATTTACTTCTATACACGTCGCTGAATTAGTTCTATACACGTCACTGATTTACTTCTGTACACGTCGCTGAATTAGTTCTATACACGTCACTGATTTACTTCTGTACACGTCGCTGATTTACTTCTATATACGTCACTGATTTACTTATAAACAAGTCATTGATTTACTTGTATACAATTCATTGATTTACTTGTATACAATTCGTTGATTTAACTCTATACAGGTCTCTGATTTATTTCTACGCAAGTCATAGACTTACTTCTATACAGGCCATTGCATATTCTTATAGAAGAGCTGAATCCGGTAGAATGCGGCAGTTCGATCCCGATCAATACAAAGTTATAAATCAAATAGTATGTGTATATACACGCATATGCACTGTATAAAACACAGGGTGACACATTGATGGTCATATCATTAGGTACTACTTGTCTGGTGGTTTGACTCTCGTGGTTTTACGCGCGGACATTAACACCTCTAACAGGTTGGTAGTTACCTATCAGTAAATTAATATCGAGACGTTATTTCTAAAATTTATCTTTTCTGATAGTCTTAAATTTTCATTTAAAGAAAATGAATTATGTATTTTCATGGTTGTTTTTATTTCACGTATGGTTTAACTTTCAACAATGTAATTATTCCGTGTTTTGTAATTAATTTCATGAATTGTTAATTAATTTATCTAAGCAAAAAAAAAAATCAAACTTTAGAATTGTTTTAAACATTTTTTCCTAATTTCGTTAAGTAGAACAATAAAACAACAGATAGATAACATGATCAGATAGATGAGATGATCAGATAGATGAGATGATCAGGTAGATGAGATGGAACTGTAGGTATCAACCAGCTGACTATTTTTATTATTTCCAAATGTACAGACTGCGGATGGCAAGCGTGTTTAAACAGTCATCGGGGGGATTTCCCTAGTCTCCCTTTTGGTATTTCCAGGGCCCTGTGTTAACTTATTGCTTTAGTTATCTTCATTTTCATCAATCAGATTGTGAATTTCTTTAATAGAATTTATTAATTTATACAATTCTCCTCTCTCTCTCTCTCTCTCTCTCTCTCTCTCTCTCTCTCTCTCTCTCTCTCTCTCTCTCTCTCTCTCTCTCTCTCTCTCCGCCCTTCAGAAAAATACAACCATAATGATCAGAAGACAACTTCCATTCCGTAATGCAGAAGATCGCAAGGTCATAGAATAATTATACTGATTCTAATTAATAAATTAATAAGTTTAAGTCGTGTCATCGCACGTGCGGCGTGGTGAACTCCGAGAGACAGGTCGTCTTCGTACCAGGAAATATTGATTTAACACGGGCGAATTAAAATAGCACATTTAGAACGAAAGGTAGACATTCGTGTTTGCAATTTCATGTGATTTGTGTGAAACAATTGACAAATACAGCACCCTGAGGGGTGAACCATTACGCATATGTCATTTGTAAAATATCTAATATATTTACACATTAATTAATTATTTCATTCCGAATGATTTCGTAAATCATCGTAAATCGTATCTTTAATCACAAGTTGCGAGCGCATTAACAGGGATATACCTATAGAGCGACTGAGACCGGGGAGAAGGGGGGGGGGGGGGTACATTCATTTTATAAATGAATACTGACAGGAGCTGGGTATAAATGTGTGAGAGCTTGTAAAAACTTGGCATGGTATTTTACACCCAGTTCGTGTCAACTTTCAGCGTTCAAGGTAATGCTTTCTAAAGCTGATACTTATATTTTTGTCCATGTCAAATCTAGCAACTGTTGCATCAATGCTTTTCAAATGAATGCGTGCAACAGCTACGCATTATCAGAGAACCAAAAATGTCTGTTCCATCATGCATCAATCAATTCTAGTGGAATGTGTCCTATTATGATTGATAACAGTGAACCAAAGACAGTGTGTATCATGAAAATTAATCATCGCAACCCACATTTGGAACCTTTCGAAAGGCCTGTTCCACCATCTTTCTTTACATCAAAGGTGACTTGTACTGACACAATTGAATGTGCCCGAGGTGTATCCGAAGGTTTAGAATCATAGCTAGAGTGACGTAATTTTCTGCCGTCGTCCTTTACACGAAAATCAATCGTGCCTCAAAGGAAGGTCACTTTGATCGCGATATGGAGCGTTTATGTACATGAATTCAGTGCACATATTTTAATTGGAATATAAAAACTAGTGAATTAATAATTGAAACCGTTCAGTAAGACTGGCCCTGACATCAGAGTTAGTAGCCCGTAAATTGCAAAACGTTAATGTGCGTCTTGAATGTTTTAATGCGGGTTCTGTTGTTAGCGTCGTCCTATCACGCGGAATCTGCCTCCAATGAGGACTATGCCCTCCATAAGGTCAAATAGCTCTTCCATAAGCAGAAACTTCAAAATAATTTCATCATACAACGGGATATATTTGGGGATAGGTGGGTGTGGGCGTAATTTACAATGTATGTTGGGGCAGAGATGCCCCTTGTGTTCAGGTTAATCAGTACAGAAGTTTATCTCTCTCTCTCTCTCTCTCTCTCTCTCTCTCTCTCTCTCTCTCTATATATATATATATATATATATGTATATATATATATATATATATATATATATATGCAAAATTAAATAATAGTATCACAGTCACCGGGCGGAACATTATGCTTAACATAACCTTTCAAGTTGTTAATCCTCGGATGTAATGTAAAATTACTGTGGTGTCGGACAAAAGTACCCCGAAGTTTAACCATTTTTTCCCTTTCGATGCAACTATCAAAATTTAAAATACAACGACAGCCACCGCGACCATACATATATTGCCAACAAAGTTAATTTGCATCTGTATTCAAATGATATGAAATCACAAGTCAGAGAATTGACACTTAATAACAAAAAAACCAAAAAAAACCGCATGCCAACGAACTAAGATCGTGTCATGGCCATTAATTATATTCGGAACCTTTAATGTAGAAGTGTTCCGAATGTGACCTTTACATGCCGTACTAATTAAAAGCTGAGTAATGTATACAGTAATTAAGAACCTTTGACGTGGAAATAAAAACATAATATTTTACTTTGGCAGTGGAGAAGGACGGCGATAAAACTGCACTGCTGTGTCTGACGAGAAGACAAAGAAAAAGAGAAAGTCATACTCTTCTGCTTTGGAGGTACAAAAAGTCTACGTATATCCGAACATTTAAAGCTTTGTCTTTTCCAATAGGACAGCAGACGTTTCCGTTTAAATGTGAAGCATATACCGCTAATCTTCCACCGTGAACTGTCATAAAGAAAAGAAATCCATTCCAGGCGGTCGATCTCCGGCAAGCTCTTCGTCTGAACCCATTTACGTCACTTCCTGTTACATTAGATATAGTGGAGAATAATGCTGCTGTCAGTTTTTGTGATAATTTTCTCTTTAATAGGTAAGTAATTTATCGAATAAAATATATGTCTATGTCAAATACATTAACTCAAATAAAAAAAAAAATCAATGTTGTTCTGGAATTTAGTCTGGAGTCGGAAAGGTTGTAGGTTCGAGTCCTGGCCGCGGCAGGACCGACCTTGTGTCCTAGGGAAAGGCACTTTACACGAATTTTTTCTCACTACACCCAAGTGTAGAAGAGGTACCTGGCTAAAGACACTGAAAGATATTGTTAGAATGTTAGTGCTGTAGCGCCCTAACGGTATCTTGCACTGAGAAAGCTCTGGAATGCTATATGGTCTGCTGGGGGTAATAATGTATTGTGAAACGCTTTGAGCAGCATATACTGGAAAAGGCACTATATAAAAACCAATCATTATTATTATTATTATTATTTTTATTGCTGTTTACCTCAAAATTAAATGTTGATCGCCCAAAGATTAAACTTTGTTACGAATACAAAAAAACTGAAACTGAATGTTGCTAATTACTAAAAATTAAATTATGTCATTCTTACATAAGAATTAAATGTTGCTCTAATCTGGATCTAATACTGTTTTAAACTCAGAATTATTTTTTCTCTCTGTATTTGAAAAAAGTAAGTGTGCCTCTGCACCCCCACATTATGATAAAATGTTTGTCCGTTTGTTAAGAAAATAAGTGTTGCCTGTGTCTCAATATTTAAATGTGACTCTCTAATTGAAGCTGTTGTACTAAAGAATTAAATGCTGTTCGGTTTTTCAAGAAAAAGTTTTCTAACTAACATCTAGATACCACTCGATTCCTAAATCATTCAATGTTTTCTTTTAATCCAAGAATTAAATGTTGTTTGCTTTACTCTGTAATCAACACAAGCCATTGGCATCAGTCATTCGTACAGGTTATTAATTCCCGCCATTAAGACAGTTCATTAATACCGGTAATTAATACAGGTCAATAATACCGGTAATTAATACAGGTCAATAATACCGGTAATTAATACAGGTCAATAGTACCTGTAATTAATATAGGTCATTAATACCGGTAATTAATACAGGTCAATAATACCGGTAATTAATACAGGTCATTAATACCGGTAATTAATACAGGTCAATAATACCGGTAATTAATACAGGTCAATAATACCGGTAATTAATACAGGTCAATAATACCGGTAATTAATACAGGTCATTAATACCGGTAATTAATACAGGTCATTAATACCGGTAATTAATACAGGTCAATAATACCGGTAATTATTAAAGGTTATTAATACCTGTAATTAATAAAAGTAATTGATACAGGTAATTGGTATCAGTAATTTGTGTAGGTTATCAATAGTGGTAATTAATATAGATCATTAGTATTTCTCATTTACATAGCAAACATGAAGGCGGAAATAACAGAAAGTAATTTTCTATGGCTCAATATAAAAGCTAACTGTCCTACCTAAAAACGCCATAAAGCTGAAGTTTAAAAATAAAAATATGCCAATAGATCGAACAAAATAAATTTTATCTGATACAGAATAACCCCAGGATGTGAATGTTTACAAGTAGTTGTGAACTGCGCCGAATTGCTTTGTCACACTCTTTATGACACGCCTGTAAGATCTTGTACTGAATTAATTTGTCGCCACACTCTCTATGGCACGTCGGGAAGCCTGTACTGAATTAATTTGTCACACTCTCTACAACATATCTGTATATCTGTACTGAATTAATTTGCCACACTCTCTACGACACGTCAGTAAGAAAATGCACCGAATTGCTTTGTTACACTCTCCACAGCACGTCTGTAAACCTGTACTGAATTATTTGTCACACTCTCTACGATACGCCTGTAAGAGCCTGTAGTGAATTAATTTGTCACACTCTCTACGGCACGTCTGTAAACCTGTACTGAATTGCTTTGTCACACTCTCCACGGCATGTCTGTATACCTGTACTAAATTATTTGTCACACTCTCTACGACACGTCTGTAAGATCTTGTACTGAATTAATTTGCCACACTCTCTACGACAAATCTGTAAAGCTGTACCGAATTAATTTGTCACACTCTCTACGGCACGTCTGTAAACCTATACTGAATTAATTTGTCACACTTTCTACGACACGTCTGAATCTCTAAGATCAATTTTATCGCCATTGGTATTGGTATTATTAAGCTGTGTTCAATTGCTTAACCTGATCAGGACTTCAGATATTTAGGAGTAGGGGTAGGGTCTAGGCACGAAAAACCAAGGGAGGGGACCATTTTTGGGCAATGATCAATATATATCCGACATATTATATGCAAATAAAAATATATTGGGTGACTGGCACCTCCACTAGGTTTGGTAGTAGAAGTGAGCGACAAAAATGCAAGCTGGAAAGATATGTTGTTTGTTTTACGTCCCGCCGAGAATTTTTCACTCATATTGAGACGTCAACAGTTGTAGATGAAATACCATAGATTTAGACCTACGCTGAGCGGTCAGGGCCGTAGCAGTGAGGGTTCTTTAACGTGTCAACGCCTTCAGTTTTTGAGGTCATATCCAAAAAATTCGTGTTTCTTCTTCTAAATGCCGAGCGTTCGGCGAAGGCGTAATTACTACCTATTTTTGTGTCTTAAGTTTGAGGCGGCCATGTCACGAGGGGAGCTCGTACTCACGACCACCGTGTACGAGGTGTACGCTCTAGCCACTGATGAACTGAACCCATATAACAAAGTATGAGTGCTTGACCCCTCCTCCCCCGAATTAAAAAAGGCTGTACGGAAAATGAGACTGAAACAGTTTTAGCTCACACCACGGGCACCTGTCACGATTTAAGACTTTAAAGATTGGGCGACATTTTTTATGCTTGTCAAGAATTGTTGACAAGTCAGCCATTATTAATAACAATAAAGTATTCCTCTTCATGTGGTATATAATGTGAAGAATTTTGTATTTTCCAACCTCTGTAATGTATGACTGTACATTTATGAGAATAAAACATTGACAGAATGATTGATTGATAATCCAATCGTTTATTTGACCAATCGAAACTGCGAACCTCTTTGTCTGTGTATTGTAGGTCAACTTTCCTGGAGGCCCCGTCGTTTCTACAGTACCTATCTTAAGTTCGTAAAACATCTGTAAACAAGACACCAGGTGTGTCGACCTACATACAAGAAAGAAAATCCGTTAAGTGAATTACTGGAGGGGATATTTCGTCAATATAACACAAAACACTTACTGCACGAGCTTAATGGGGAAAATATGCAATACTGGCAATCTTCACTCCTTGTCAATAACATAGATATTTCCTGTTCCGTCTTTTACTACTCAGGGATTGTCGGTCAATGATATTAATATTTCCTGTTCCGTCTTTAACTACTCAGGGATTGTCGGACAAGACATCACCTGACGATGTTTGTACCGTTAAGATGGTTCATTTCTCTCCTGGAGGTTGCATTCATCTTGCGATGTATATAGGGCACCTGTTCTTAGCCAAATGACTAAATATCTAAACGTAAATTAATGTGGTATTAGTAACAGTAAAAGAACATCGTCCATTTTTTTCTAATTGTAAGAGACAGCTCCTTGGTACTTCTTCTTCCCAATAATGGCCACCATCAACATGTTGATTATTTTGCGTCTAATCTAAGTATTTTATTTTTATTTATTTATTTATTTATTGTATTTATTTATTTTGAATGAACAATGCTAAACGTTGTATCTTCCTTGTTCAGAGTTCTAGATGACATAACAATTATTCAAATACTTCAGGCGTATCCGCTAAGATCCGCGCCTGTAAATTGACAGATCCTTAATGAGTTTTATATGTAAAAAACAAAGTCTGACATCTGGCAATTTTCGTCACATACATGACAAAATATGACATACTATTATGTCGTCATTTTCAGCGGATACAAATCTGACGCACGCGCATGTAGTCAACGAATGAAGCCAATAGTCTCTATGAAATTAAATCATCGAAATGTAAATTTGAATATGAAGCTATTGTTATTAAAATCACAATTAAAAAAAATGTGGAAAATACAAAACCAAAGGAAAACCATGCTTTGAGTGAAAATGCAGCTTGTTGTAAATTCCAACGTAGAATTCAAAGGTTGTCGAAACAATGAATTCATAATTAATTTGACAAAGAGTAACATATACAAACACCCCCCCCCCCCCCCCCCACTCCGCCCCGGGTAGTGCAGAAGTTAACCCACTCGTTTCTTAATGCCGTGACCCGATTTCAATCCCCGATATCGGCAGTGGTTGTGTGGAGAGGGTATGGTGGTCGCCCGCTCGGACACGTGGGTTTCCTCCGGGTACTCCGGTGTCCTCCCACAAAATGACCCCTTAACACAGACACATGTTTTACCTCCCACAAAATGACCCCTTAACATAGACACATGTTTTACCTCCCACAAATTGACCCCTTAACACAGACACATGGGTTACCTCCCACAACATGACCCCTTAACACAGACACATGGGTTACCTCCCACAAATTGACCCCTTAACACAGACACATGGGTTACCTCCCACAAAATGACCCCTTAACACAGACACATGGGTTACCTCCCACAACATGACCCCTTAACACAGACACATGGGTTGCCTCCCACAAAATGACCCTTATCACCAACATTTGCGCAAGTCAGTAAATAGCCAGTATACAGTTAATGTTCATTTGTTGATTGTATGACCGAATTTAGAAATAAAGATTATTTATTATATAGATATTTATAGTTATTTATTATATAGATATTTATAGTTATTTATTATATAGATATTTATAGTTATTTATTATATAGATATTTATAGTTATTTTTTCGGACACTCTCTCCAGCTTAACATTTTTCTCAACATTATTTGAACCTTGCTTTCTCGTTATATTGTGATGTACACAGACGGCACTTCCGGTTACTGTCGAGATGGTTTTGCACTGGTGGACAAATGGTGCTTCTCGTTCAACCTTCAGCCAATAGGAATGCTTGACACATCGAGTGAGTGTCAACGACAGGGAGCGGGGCTTGTCAATCTGGACTCGGCCGAAAAAGAGAGGGCATTGACTCAGTTTATAGAGGGTGAGTTGTGACGTAGTTTTGAAGAAATTGTTTCGGGGGTACTTTAAAGGGGGAAAAATTGAAATAATTTCCAAATCTAATAAACACGATGAAATGAACAACAACTGAATCGATACGTCATTTCAATACACAGAAATATGGGTATCATGGTAAGATATAGGGTAAATTGAACTTCCTCTTCTGTTTTTAAAATTTTACATATTGTTCCCTATAATTCATTCTCAATAATCAACCTCTATCATTCATCCCCTATAATCACCCCCTATCCCTCAATAATTCACACCCCTATAACTCCTCCCCCTCAATAATTCACACCCCTATAACTACCTTCCCCAATAATTCACACCCCTATAACTCCTCCCCCTCAATAATTCACACCCCTATAACTCCTCCCCCTCAATAATTCACACCCCTATAACTCCTCCCCCTCAATAATTCACACCCCTATAACTCCTCCCCCTCAATAATTCACACCCCTATAACTACCTTCCCCAATAATTCACACTCCTATAATTATCCTCTAATAATTAACAACTCCTATAATTGCCCCCAATAATTCACAGCTCTATAATTACCCCCAATAATCAACACCCCCTATAATTACCCTCCAATAATTCACACAACTATAATTACCTCCCCCAATAAATCACATTCCTATAATTACTCCCACAATAATTAATAACCCCTATAATTACCTTCCATTACTTAACACCCCTATAATTACCCTCCCTTTGAATTGTGACAGTTTGCATTACCCACTCATCGTGTACTTCTTCCTATTTCTTTATAAATTATAACAAAAACTCGTCATTAACTACACTGGATTTGTTTTTCGATAAGGCAGATTCTGTTAAAATGCTGAGTGGAATTGATTTATCGGATCCGTCTTGATATCGATACAAAATTAAGAAAAAAAATATTTTTTTCCAGATATGAATTTCTTTGGCGTTCACCAGGACAGAAGCGTGAGTTGAGTGTTGTATGTAAACTTGGATCCATACTTGAGTGTTTGTATCATTTTATGAGGCCTCCGTGTCGAGTGGGTAGACTATCGCGTTCAAAATTACAAGGACTCTCACCTCTAGTCGGCGCGGGTTCGATTCTCACGAAAAAGCTTGTCAGTTTACGGTTGGAAGATCTCTTCCCGAGTACATTATATCTGGGTTCTCTCCTTCACCCATAAAATAAAATAAGATAACTGAAGAATTGTTGAGGGAAAACCACAAACAATCGATCTTTTTCTTATTCTGTGCATGATTTATATAGATACTAGAGTATTTCTATCAACTGTTGATAATATCGATGCTAGAGTATTTACATGTAATGAAGAAGCAAACTTAAAAGTCCGCACAACTGTTATGATTTTCTTGGTTATCTCCCGTACACATTATAGCATCAGTACTATGATTTACTAGGTTTTATATATATATATATATATATATATATATATATATATATATATATATATATATTGATAACCTATTGTTTAACGTCCCGCTCGAGAATCTTTCACTCACATGGAGACGTCACCATAGCCGGTGAAGGGCTGCAAAATTTAAGCCTATGATCGGCGCTTATTGCATTGAGCAGGGAGGGATCTTTAACGTGCCACACCTGCTGTGACATGAGGCCTCGGCTTTTACGGTCTCACCCGAAGGACGGTCCCATTTAGTCGCCTTTTACGACAAGAATGGGAACTGATGATCTTTTCTAACAACCCGGATCCCCACGATATATATATATATATATATATATATGTATATGTATATATATATATATATATATATATATATATATGTATATGTATATATATATATATATATATATATATATATATATATATCAAACACATGAATCCATATTTTAAGATCTAACTACGACACGACGCATGTCTTGTTGTTTACGCGATTCTTCAACAAAATTCAAAGAATAAAATATACTAGGAAATTTTCCATTCATTAAATCTCCCCCAATAAGCAATAGTTTATTTTGTAGCCTGTCCTTCAAATGTTTGATATTCCTCCCCACAGAATGAAACAGTCTGTTCCACCTCCCCACACAATGAATCAGTCTGTACCGCCCCCCCACACAATGAAACAGTCTGCACCGCCTCCCCACACAATGAAACAGTCGGTACCCCCCCCCCCCCCCCCCCACACACACACAATGAAACAGTCTGTACCGCCCCATTGAAATAACTCTACTCTCTCGATAGAGTTTCCTTCTTACTAGCCTAAATACAGATTTGATATTATACCGTACTACAATTCTCGTGTCCATCTAAGCAATTAGAAAATTTGAAAGTACGAAATAATTACTAGATAGTCAAATTGTAAATCAAGCACCACAACAAAAGTAAGCATAAATTTAACGACATTTTAAGCAATTAATTATGCATGCTAAATGAGTTATTTCTGTCTCAGATCATTAGCAACTAAAATAGAAACAATAATATACAGAAATCGGCTGATCGTTAGGCTCCGTCCGAATTATGTATGAGAATCGTGTCAAGGGCGGATCAAGAAAAAAGTGTCAAGGGTAGGGGTGTGATCAAATTTTGGATCTTTTTCGTCCAAAAGGAGGCTGAAGAGTACATCATTTTTCATTTTTCATTTCCTTAAATCTATTCAAGCAAAGTTGGACGCTTGCAACCCTAGTCTTTCACATCTATATCATATATATAGAAAAAAAAATCTTCATAAATCTTTTTTTCCTTTAAAAAAAACAGTACCATATTGAGTCATTTTGATTTTATATGCAAACATCCACAAGAAGTACAAATTCCGGTTTGTCCCGGGCTGTAGGGAGGCCTCAGCAGGCCATGGTACTATCATCTTTCAACGTAGACCTATGAGTAGTGCTACTAATGATAAATTTCAGCTGATAGTGCATATTACAAATTATTCAAATTGTGTCCGGGATGAGGTCGCAATAGGAGATCAGATTTGTACATGGCAATATATGAGAAAATCAGACTACATCATTGATATTTTTGTTGTCAGTGATTTGCGCTCTCCTAGATATTTTTGTTGTCAGTGATTTGCGTTCCGTTCTTTGAAGCTTGCTTCGATATCTTTCTTGTATCAACTTCATAAAAAGATTTCTAAGAAATATTTACCCGTTTCATACATTTTTACTAAATTATTTCATCATTAAATAAGAGAAACAAACAAATTAGCAGGTGAAAATAATGAGGACTGAAATCCATGGGATTTTGTTTTTGTTTTCTTTTTTTTTTTTTTTTTTTTTTTTTTTTGTGAAATGAAGTTTTTAAAATTTGTTAAATGACTATTTACCCATGTTTATCATCTCTATTCCAGGATCTGCAGCGGTCACTGCAGGAGCTGGTCAACACAGACAACGATGCCGCAGCCTGTGAGGATTATTTTCTGTTAATGATGACACTATTTTATAGAACAATACCGCAATAACAAAGTATGGACAACTATAAAATCTGAAATTTTGGAGAATTCATTGAATAAGTCAGACGTAACACTGTCGTTTTAAAATAGCAACGAACTTCTCTTCACTTCCCCTGTATCTAACGAGTTAGAGTTATTCCATATCATATTTTTCAGTCTGTGAAGATTACTTAAAATTCGGAGAGAAATCCAAATCCTACACGTTTATTCCAAACGCCAAGGTGAGTTTCTATGTACAATGGCCCCGTGGGGATCCGGGATGTTAGAATGGATCCTCAGTACCTCTTGCTTGTCTTAAGAGGCGATTAAATGGGGTGGTCCTTTGGATGAGACCGCAAACACCGAGGCCCTGTGTCACACGTAAAAGATTCCTCTATGCTCAAACGCCCTCAGCGCCGAGCATAGGCCTAAATTTTGCAGCCCTTCACCGACAATGGCGACGTCTCCGAGTGAAAAATTCTCGAGCTGGACGTTAAACAAAATATATAATCAATCAATCAATCCAACAATTTGGATCTAAAAATTGATTTATTTTTCGCAATGTTGAAATTAACATTCACAGTTCACCTAAAATCCTTCACGGCAAGTCTGGAAGGAAAGGGAATGACGATATTTTATATATTACATATACCAAGAACAAATTATAGGAATTTTCGTCAGGGACATCCATACCCTGGGTCGAAATTCACACAAAACATACAGAATAAGACTACAACAAACGGTACATCCGTCGGATAGGGGATTTTCAACTTGTTATCTGGCTGCGTGTAAATTTTCGGACAATACCTCTATCCATAACAGAATAAAGTGACGTAAAACTGTTTGTCCTACTGTTAGCCCTAAAGTAGGTCATGGTGCACCAATCCAGCTGACATGTGACCTGATTATGTATTTCTCTGAATTGGAAATTGTGGCAAAATGTCAGCATATCCTTGATGAGAGAACGCCTTGACCTACATTTAGCCTTAAACTAAGTCAATATGTACCAATTAATCTGAAATGTGACCTGATTATGTTTCATTGAGAGGAAGGTTGTGACAAAATTTCAGGACAATACATATGTTAGTAACGACAAAAGGAAGATGTCCGACGTACTTGTAGCTCTAAATTAGGTCACAGTACACCAATCTAGATGAAATGCAACCTGAACATCTATTCTTCTGAGATGAAACTTGTGACTAAGTTTCAGGGTAATATCGTCATCCGTAACGTAAATTGTCAGGAACACTGTTTGACCTGCTTCTATCCCTAAGGTAGTACATGGTGCACTAATCGAGGTAACATTTAAATTCACTCTTACGCTTCTTGAGGGAAAAATTGAGTTCAAATTTCAACACTGTAAATGTATCCGTTACGGAAAAAAGACCGGAAAGAGGTAATCTAGAACGGACACACGGACAGCGCCATCTGCCGTCTGTATATCATTATTATTTATTTCGTATAAAAACATGTATACTTACTTTCAATAATGTAGTTAAATTGCATGGTCATTTTTCATATACAAACCATTTAAATTAAATCAAAATGTAAATTCCCTGAGCATAAAAGCAATCAAATGAAACTAAATTTTAAGGTCGCAGACTTTATTTCGAGGCCATGCATTATTCATTTTTGTTAATCGACTCAAGAACATATGTCACGTAAAAAACGTATACCAAAAATTGCTGTGTTTGTCAATCAAGAACTTATTATATTTCTTTGGCCGAGGGTCATAAGCTGTAGCATGACTATGGAAAGGTCTAAAACTAAATCAATAGGTTGAAACCAGAAATGAGCATTTCTTTTGAAATATCAAGCTAGAAAAGTACGTCTAGAGACCGTCCATAGAAGTTTCTTTGAATCTAGATCCCTCACCTGCCAACTTGTAGCAACTGCGGAAATATCATTATCACGTACGCTACCTACCTACACAGAGACTGTCAGCTAGCATTTAGTTTCGTAATTGATGTCTGAGTCCTGTGCACTTACGTGGGACATTATCATCACATAGGCCTTCACATTGAATAAACGTAAGAATTGATTATGCAGTATGATTTACTCGTTCGTTGTCTTATTCCAGATCCCGCTAGGCTCTAAACCAGAGGATCGGGCCAATCACACAACTCCTGAGGGATTCAGAATCAAATTGTCATCGATTCCGGGGGCGGGGTTTGGAGGATTTACCGAGAGATTCGTTCCTAAGCATACCATCATTGGGAGTTACGAGGGGGTTACACATACTCACCACAAGGATGATGACCTTTACTCCTGGCAGGTCAGCGGGGGCATATATAATTGATTCTGTGAGCCCTCATTCATCAAGGGCATTACAGAAATTTATCTCTGATTCGATGGCCCTTCGTAAAATATATTTCATCAAATTCATATTTTCATGAATCATCTTTATGTATTGATATACTCCAAATATCATTTCTTTCGGATCAGGCAGAAAGCATTTGTAGACGTTATATCAATCAGACTTCTATTTGTGAAGAAACAACACAAAATCTCTTCAGACACCGCTTAGTGTCTCTTCATTTCGTGAGACACGGTAATGACTCGTGCTTCATTGAAATGAAAAAACAACAATTATAAACAACAAAGTGTCGCTCACATTACATTACAAGACGTTCCGGGTTTGTTTTTGTTTTGTTTTGTTATTTGTTTGTTTGTTTTTTTTCTTTCGTTTTTTGTGTTTTAGTTTTGTTTTGTTTTGTTTTTAGTTTTGTTTTTTTTTGTTTTTTGTGTTTTAGTTTTTGTTTTGTTTTGTTTTCTTTAAACTTTTCTATCTAAGTGAATAGACGAACTTCAAGATGAACGGAGTAATTATTATTTTTCTTGGTGATTTTACTGTCTGCTTCTCACCTGTGATTCATGCACTATTTGAACCACTAGGCATGTAAAAAAAATATATGCTGATATTCGGCTTGGCAAAATATTTGGACTGAAGCCTTCACCGAAACTCATAGCAGTCCTACTTAATTGATGTTTGAAAATTTACTTTGAACTTTGGTCAGTTCTACCTATAAATGGACACCACGGTGACATTGCCGCTCGCTTCTGTCAGTTAATGGACTTTTAAACCAACTCTGTATCATTATTAATACTGCATTTCTTACTGTCTAGGTAGGGACATTCCATAATTACAAGTATCACCAAATTCCCATTCAAATGATGATGTCCATGGCACAATATTTTATCTCCTGTTATTGAAGAGTTCCTATAGTCTGTTTTATTAAATAACTAATGTGATATAGTGTCTCTGCATACCTACCTCACTGATTTAAAAGTGCAGACCATAGTATCTCGTCAATTTCGGGACATAAAATATTGCGCCATGGAAGTCATCATTTTAACGGAATATTTCAGTGTTAAGTGATAGTTTTTCATTGCAATCGGTAGGTCGTTCTTGGCACACTGATTCTGCCTGCGGATTACTCCATTTACCTGATCAAGATATAGGGCTCACGGCGGGTGTGACCCGGTCAACAGGGGATGCTTACTCCTCCTAAGCACCTGATCCCACCTCTGGTATGCCCAGGGGTCGGTATTTACCCAACGTTCTGATTTCTATTTTCTATATGGGAATTATGAGACAGATCATTGTTCGTTGTCTTCGCTTGCATTATGGATTTACATACCTAGACGGCAAGTAATGCGATATCAATAAAGATAGAGAGTTGGTTTAATATTATTTGACGCAAACTGTAATGTCACTTAGGTGCACATTGAGTCGAATGAAAATTTTCAGACGTGAATGATGAAGGACTGCTCCGAGATTCGATGAAGGCATCTGTGCAAATATCCAGCCAAACCGAATCCAAGCCGAGACAAAACTGTTGAACGT